>WAAB01022709.1:27015-38631 GCA_013389865.1 Piaya cayana
AATTTTAAAAATTATTATATAAAAATTATAAAAAAATTATTATAAATTAAAAATAATTATAAATTTTTTTAATAGAACTTTTCATAGAATTATTTTAGTACTTTTTAGCACAGCTGCAATGACAACTGAATGCTTGTGCGAACACAGCACAAACTTGCACATGGATAATCTCTTAATCTGAACAACTCTCGTTCATAGCAACTCATAGAATCACAAGGTTGGAAGAGACCCATCGGATCATCGAGTCCAACCATTCCCATCAAACACTAAACCATGTCCCTCAGGACCTTGTCTACTCGTGCCTTAAACACCTCCAGGGAAGGTCAATCAACCACCTCCCTGGGCAGCATATTCCAATGCCTAGTGACCCTTTCTGTAAGAAACTTCCCCCTGATGTCTAGCCTAAATCTCCCCTGGTGGAGCTTGAGGCCATTCCCTCTTGTCCTGTCCCCTGTCACTTGGGAGAAGAGGCCAGCTCCCTCGTCTCCACAACCTCCGCTCAGGTAGTTGTAGAGAGCAATGAGGTCTCCTCTCAGCCTCCTCTTCTCCAGGCTAAACAACCCCAGCAATCTCAGCCGCTCCTCAGAAGGTGTCGACCAACACCCCCAGGTACTCTAAAGGTACTAGCTGAGGGGTTTTGAAAAATGATTCCTAGCATGCAAATAAGAGATGCTTGAGCATACGTACATCTGTTGCATAGCAACAATTCTGGCAATGCTGTCTTCCAATTGGTTCTTGGTATGTTTTTGCCTCAGTAGATGCACTCTATTTCTGTGTCTTTTGACCTTTCTATACAGTTTGTGTGATCATGGGCAAACTCCTGCTCAGTTCTGTAGATATCTCTTCCTCATGCTATGCAGAACTTTTCAATAACACCTTGTTGGAAGCCTTACAATGCTGAAATTTTAGCTTAAAGTATTTTATGGATCAACAGAAATACTCGTTGAAGCTGTTACTGGCTGACTACTGGGAAATGAAAAACTACAGCAACAGTACCAATGTTTCTCTCCCTTTTCTTATAAGATCTGTTGTGAGTTACAACATTGTGAGTCCTCACTGACCTCAGCAGAGAGAGTCTTTCAAGTTTGGGTTAGGTTATATCCTACAGACCAAGATAAAACCATTCCCAGAGCACAAGTTATATGTGCTTTACGTGATGAGGATACCTTCCTATGTTTAGCAAGATGATATAATTTTCTGTTGCTTCCTGCCTTCATCCACCTGAAGCCAGAACCCAAGATGTCATAGTTACATCACACAATGGGAAGACTCTTATAGTAGCTAATTATGACAATGAATTGCTTTTTATCAGTGTGAGCCAGGCTAAGTTCAATAAAATGATGTAAAATGCAAGATGGGCTCCTTTCAGTTTCTTTCCTCAGCAGTTCTCCTTTTCCTGTATCTAGCGTGATACTGCCATGGCAATTGTGATACCCAGAATAGAAAATGGAAACAGAAAGATTCATAAGCAGGCAACAAAACCAAATGACACCCAGCATGCAGGCAGCAGGTTCAGCATGCAGCAATACACTTCAGAGTTGCTGTGCCAACCTAACAGCAGCTGATCCTGTAGGCAGGACAAGAAAGCAAGGAAACAGAGTCAAAAAGTGAGGATCTGGCGGGTCTTCTCTACCAACATTAATGCAGGAGAGGGCCAGACCTTCTGGCAGTGAGCTCACGTCTGAGCCAAGGGCAACCAGGATTGCTCCTGGGAGAAGGGCAACAGTGGCAGGGGGCCTGGAAATACTGGAGGTGTTCTTTAACAGCTGGCTTGGGAAAGAGCTGTGATTTTGGCTGCCAGATCTGCTTGAATAGCCTCCAGCACAGCCCTATTTGGAATCACTCAGTAACATATGGGAGCAAGCATCGAACCTGTATTCACAGAGATGGAAAATCAGAGGACTGACAGTGTGGCATTTTCACAATTACCTATGCGTTTTTTCAGGCAACATACCAGAGTTTTATCTTAAAATATATACTTCAGAAACTTTCACCTTACCTGTCAGGCTTAATGTGCAAAAGAAGTTGCTGTCACAACAGAAACTAGACTGATGGAGTTTCATAAAACTAGCAGATATCCTTCAGGAATCAGATGTGATTTAATTTAGAAAGCAATTGTTTTTGGAGACAAAACTAACTTACAATTGCACAGATTGTTTCAGAGGCAGCATTATAATATGTGGTAAATAGCCAGGAACACAGAGACTAAAGCACACTGCTGCATTAAAAAAAAAAAACAAAAACAAACCCCTCCAGAAACTCACCACTGAGGTCAGAGCCATCTGAAAACTGTAGATTCGTGCAAGGCCAAAGTCAGCTAACTTTATCTGCCCATTGCTGGTTACAAGGATGTTTTGGGGCTTCAGATCCCGATGCACCACACGATGTGAATGCAGAAAATCCAGTCCCCGGAACAGCTGAAGCATCATATCCTAAATATAAAGAAGCAATCAATATGTAATTATCCAGACAAGATGGCAAACAAGTAAATTCCCTGTCATTATGTGCAAAACTAGTTCAAGAAATATTGACTTAAATATGTGCAGAGGACATAAAAACAACTATTAATATAAAATGGACAGGATGTTGCAAGAACCAGCTGACTTAAACAGATGTACTTATCAAGTTAATGTAGTGTTTCTAGTTAAATTTTTAGAGGTTGATTGATAGAAGTATAAAGACATGGTCAACATACTTAAAAGAAACAGCAAAAGCATGTCTGTAAATTCCAGGACAACTTCAAAAGAATGCTGTCCAAGTAAGAAAAATACATAGCAGCCATTTGCTCTTAACTTTAAATGATACATTACTTTGATATTCACAAGTTTATGCTTTATCCTGACCCAGTGGGTGAAATTTTATCATTCAACAGGGACAAGAATTTATTTTAATCAGAAAAGCTTTTTAAATTACAGTTTAATGACCAGAAATTAATGCTAGAGAGAAAAAAAATTACTTGCATTCTATACATGATGTAGGATACAAAACCTCTTGTATATTAGGTACTGAATAGGACAATAGATAAAAAATTAGCACTAAATCAATGTAATAATTATAAGTAACAGTTCTCATTTTGTTTTCTGTTGTGTTACAGTGATGCAACCTTCCATAACATTTCCACAGCTGAAGAAACTATTTCATCTGTACTCATGTTTTCACATTAATCTTAGTAATGTGAAAGGAATGAACCAAAAGACTTAGAACTAAATACTAGAAATCCCCTGAATTCCAAATTAGAAGCATACTGTCAACTTGAAAATTATATTTGCAAAACAGGCATTTACAAGAAGATGCTGCAACAAGTAAGATAAAAGAGATAAGAAGATCATTTTCTGTATGCACTTGATTTCAGTTCATGAAACTCCAGTTCTGTGTATGCTGGTGACATCTGCCCTTCCCACAAGCCATGTAGTAGGGTGTCTGCCAAGCCTGTTATCAACAAGCAAAATGATATTGAAGAGTTGGAAGGCATAAAGAACGACAAAATGGAAGAAGGTTAAACTCAGTTTGGTTGCTTTTGTTCTCTATGGACTTGGGCATTTTTCAAGTTATGTATTCAAGTCACTCTATTAAAGAGAATCATATCTGAAAACAGGTTTAAAAATAGCTCAAAACTTTCAACTTGATAATACTGCTTTAGCTGTATGCATTTTTAAGATATTCGTTATAGATCTTGCTATACAATTTAACACAAAATTATTATTTTAATGTAACATTTCTTGGTCATCTCTACAGAATGTATTTTAAAATGTATCTATGTTAAGGTTGGAAGCTTGGTTTAGCCTGTGATAAAGCACAGCCCCTTCTATATACAGCCTATAACTCTGTCTGCCGAACAGTAGTGACAGTGGGCTGCTCATAAAGTAATCAGTTTTTATTTGAAGACCCCGATGATGGAGATATTACCATGGAACTATGGATGCTGTAACAGCATTTAATTATTATCACTTCTGAAGGACAGTGGTAAAGGGTAAACAGAGAACTCCATTCCCTGTTAGCTGATGGCTTTTATTCTCTTTATTTCCCCAGCAAAAATGGCGATCTGATAATTTTTCACCTTTAAAACACATACACGAAGTGTACTGAATCCTCTTGTATTTATATAGTTTTCCTTTGTAGTGCAGAAATATGTGGAAGTACTAGACTATGTCTCTGCAGGTTTCAGCCATCAGAATTAATACACGCCATATCTACTCACTCTGTGCTATTACAATTTAAATCAAGTCCCAAGTGTGTGGGTCAGTCTTGCAGATGTAAAGAACATGCCAGGAACATTTAAGCATGTGGTTATATTAAGTATGCACTTAATGGTTTCACTGAATTTAAGCCTAATTTTTTTATTTAACATAGACATAATATCAAATAAAGTAAGAAATAATTTATAGAACTTAAGGATTAGTTAGTAGACTCTGGCAAGTCCCTTCTTCGTGACATTTATGTATCCTACTCATTTGTCAAGTATGTAAACTCATTCTTGCATTTACCAAACATATCAAGAATATTTTTTTCTACATCTGATGCTGGGTTTATTTCAGGTTTCTTCCTCAAGCTCAAATGCAATTCTGCTCTGCTTGTTGCAAGTTGCAAGCAATGCCTTCGGTTTCTATATTCAGAGTCTTCTTCCAGGCATAGGTAAAAAAAGAAAATATTTGAAAATAGAAACTGTTATCTCTTTCCCTGACCCAGAGGACTCAAAATATTAACACAATTTGCTGTAATTCTCTTCACACACAAAAAATGAGATGTGGAGCCAAAAAGTGTCCCAAGCTACTGTAAATTTAAATGGTATTAGAAAGAAGAAGGAAAACTGGGGGAAAAAACTGCTAGATTTCTTCTTCCTGGAAATTCAGAGTTAGTCCATACATGCTGTTCTCTAGTACTCATCTTGGACTCTTGATTATGCTCTTTTGTTATCCCTTATTACTTACCATTACACCTATGAACAGATTTCAAAAGATTTGTGTGAGTAAAGGATACTTAGATGTAAAAAGACCATTTGCTATTTGTCATTACTTATTGTTCTTTTTTTAAATACTCAGCCAGCTAGAAAAAGTGTAGAACCCAAAATTTCATTACAAGGGCTTATTATTATGCACTTCAAATTCAGAATACCAAAATGTGTAGCTCAGAATTTGGTACTTGTTTGCACAAATAGACTTTCAAAACCAGAGCAAATAAAAGAGAGAGCTGTTAAATCATTTTTTTAAATCCATAATGAATGATTATAATTGTGCTATACACAAGCTTAGTCAGAAACTATTAGGACTCATGATGGAATGGGTGACAGACAGCCATTTGGAAGAAACATCAGACTCCAGCCTTGACTGTGCGCTTTCTTTGATACTGTCACTAATATCAGAAGATATTAGCAAAGATACCTTTGCTAACAAATAAAGTCTGCAAACATGCACAAGTCAGATCATTAGCTACTTAATTCCATGCATCTGACAGAAATGCATCCATTTTTGTTAGTGATGATTACCCCATGTTATCTCAATATCTAGAGATAACTGCAAGACATTCTTCATGGATTAGTTTGTTCCATGTCTGCTTTTCCCTGCAAAAATTTCTGTGGTAGCTGGACAAACCATGCTTTGGAATTACAGTTAGAATCATACTTCAAAAATTAACTGAAAAATGATCAATTCTACCAAACAGACAAGAAAATTCACACATTAACAGATTTCAGGAACAAGCTCCAATGAGTCATGATCAAACGACTACTGACGTCTATCAGGTGATCTTTGGATACTGTATGTTTAAAAACACAGACACAAAATAGTGCCTGTTGTTTCAGATTAGAGATTCCTGTCATGCTTCTACTGTCACAAAACCTACGATGATTGTTGCCAGAGTTGAAGATAGATACATTATTCCACTGTCATTACTTTCAGATAATTATGGCTTTACAATGAATTTCCTTTTCAGGCTACATTTTTGACGTTGCCTATGCACCAATCTAAAATATTTATCCATATCTCAGTAGAAAACTGAGCCATTTTGGGATGCAATGAACACTTTCATAGAGGCAAATATGTAGCTTTAATTTTGTAGAAGTCTCAAAATGGAAACAACCAAGAGCAAATTTTTTTATGGAAATGCCGCATCTTTTGTATGTTCCATCATACATGGGGAGTATATCTGCACTGAATGCCAGGACCAAATTACACTCAACTTTTCAAGCAATACCATATTATATCACAAGTCTCAATAATACATAGAAATATATCCTTCATATTCCGCCTCCAGTGTCAGCGAGGATGGGGATAGGCTTGGGTTAGGCTGAGCAGCTGCTGTTGCAGCCTCTGCCAAAAGGCTGCTTCAGGGCTCACATTTCCCAACTTGGGGGCAGCAGGAGCAGAAAGCCTTGATTTCCTACAGACTTGTGCCTCCTTCTTGTCCTATCCCCTCTTGACCCTATGCTTCACTGACCCTTCTTAACCTTCCTCCAACTTCTTGTCCATAAATCCGTTCCAGGCCATTGTTTTTCAAAATACCACTCCGATCCTTTAAGAGTTACCCACCCTCCTGACTTCAGTTAAACTATCTGAGAGTTGCCTGCAGTAACTTACTCGCCATTTAAGACCATTCCGATCCTCTGGAGTAGCTTGGCTGCCTAATCCAATAGAGGATGGCATGGCTGTTGACCAAATAATTCAAATAGCTACTCAAAGAAAACACAAAGTACAGAGTAGTTTTTGGTGTTGGTGCCCAAGGGCTGGCAGCTGGGGCCTCTGTAGGGGGAGACCAGGGGCTGTCCTGTGCCAGATACAGCTGGCTCCAGCCAGCTCCAATGGATCCACCACGGGGCACAGCTGGACCCATCAGCAACGATGGTGGCACATCCATGAAAATCTATCTAAGAAAGGGCAGAAAAGACTGGAAGGAAAGGGTAGGGAATAAGAAGAGTGAGAACAGCACAAGGAACACAAAGCTAAGAGACGGAGGAAGATGCACTCCACAGTGGAGCAGATATTCACGTTGCAGCCCATGGAGGACCTGCACTGGAGCAGGCGGATATTCCTGAGTGAACAAACCCTGTTGCAAGGACCCATGCTGGAGCAGGCAGAAAGTATGAGGAGAGAGTGCCAGAGAGGAGCTGCTATGGACTGACCACAACCCCCACATCCTAATGCCCCCGTCCTGCTCAGGATACAGGAGAGTCAGGAGTGATGTGAAGCCTGGAAAAAGGCAGGAGAAGATATTATTTTAATGTTTGCCTTTTTGTTTCCCATTACTTGAACTAGTAATTAAATACTTACCTTTACTGGCATTAAATTAAGTTAATTTTCCCCAAGGTGAGTCTATTTTGCCTGTGATGGTAACTGGTAAGCAAACTCTCTGTCTTATCTCGGCTCATGAGATTTCTTGTTCCTTGTTCCTTTTTATTTCCTGTAGCCATCCTGCTGAGGTAGTGGAAGTGAGCGAGCAGTCGGGTGGGAACTGGCTGTTAGGTCAGGCTAACTCATTACTGTGATAAAGGTATAGAAGCTAGATTTTGTCTTTGTAAGGAGTGACAAAGTGCAACACAACTTGAGGGAAAACACCAAGAATACTATGTCTTTAGAGTACACATGCACTCAGAGATAACACACACATATGAATGCCTGCTCATTAGGTGAACGTCACGTTTTTCCTCCACTGACTAGTACATGAAGAAAAAAAACTTTTAACTACATTCCTGTTGGTCACAGTGATAGGAGTTCCTAATACCAGAGAAAATTAAGTCTGTGGAAGCCCACATATACACTTGGTCCTATCACCAAATAAAGACAACACAGTACAGATCCCTGTCAACTACAACAGACCCTCCATTTCTACTAATGCACAAGTTTTTATGTGTCTTTTAATTCATGCCTATTTTCCTCTTCCTGCTCTACTTCTCTGCTAACATTTGGCAAATCCTTTGGAATCTCCTAACCTTTCTCCTACTCCTCTGTGAAATATCTCATGCACCTGCACAACAACCTGCATCCTTCCCCCAGGGTTGTTATTTATTTCTAACTCACTTTCCTCTTTTTGCCAAGCAGAATGGAATGTCCCTGTTTTGGATGGCAGGTGCTGGGATACTCATCCTGAACATTTCCTGTAGGAGAGTTTGCGTAAGAGGCAACCGAAAGTGTAAACAAAGGGGTCGAATTTTAGACAGCAATGTGTCATGATTCAGTCAAGTTGGTTTGACAAAAAGGCTCACTGCTTCTCACTGAATAGCAGGACTTTCTCTGAGCAGAGAACGACAAGGCTTCCTTCGTATCCTACACAATTAGCCATACCCCCAACCATCAAACTGCTTTCATTTTAAAGGGTGTTCTTTAAACACGCTGGAATGAAAGTTTAAAGAGTTTTCACATTCTCTGCGGCCTATTTTTGAAGCAGAATAATTACAGCGCTTCTATGGTTATACTTTGTAAGAAACAGCCAACATTAATTAATGCCAAAAAAACAATGGCATTCCTGAGGAATTACACAGTACAGATACATGAATAGCAAAAGACATGATTAATGTTTTTACACTGAATCCCAAAGGCATTAGTAATAATGTAGTGACTCCTTACATGCAGTGATTTTCCTTCTCAAATCCTGACCTCTCACTGGGCTGGGAACCCATCACACCAGCCTATCTAGAATGTCAAAACTGTGATGGTGAGGGCAGAGAACCAATTTGCCACAGCTTGTGGAGCTGCAGCTCTTCATGCTGAGTGCAGTGCTGGGGCATGGTAAGAGGCAGACAGATCCCTGCCCTTGTGCCCTCTTCCTTCTTCTCTCAGGAGAAAGCTATTCTGATCAGTCTCCCTGCAGGGAATTCAGAAAGGGGAGGAGGGTGCCATGCTCTTTGTCTTCACCTGGCCACATTATAACCTCTCAGGAGTCATCCATGATCCAACCCAATATACACTTGGAACATAAAGCTCTTAGTTTTCCTTACACTGGGTAACAGTTTATCTCAGAGTAGTCCCATTGCTTTCCATTAAAGTATTCACAGGGCAAGGGTTGCCCCTCAGAAGAGAAGACTGCTGTGATATTCCTGTCAATTAACTAAAGAGTACCAAGAGATTGTGAACTTCACAGCATGTTCAATTTAAATATTCACTGTTTTGATGAGTGAACAATAAATCCAAATGACTTGTTCATTTAGTTATATTAATCAACTTTGCTATACAAGACAAAATGTTCATTTTCTGTTCATAGAATAAAATGCTATGCAGAGAGAAAAATACAGTAAATTCACTTAGCATACTATTAGCAGAAGGAAACTAATATCTGCCAAGGTCATGCAAGGAATTAGTCTAATAATTGTTGGTGTTTTGTATGCTGCTACCCTAAAGGTAAACAATTTGTTTTAAAATTAATTAACATATTTTTTTAAAATATGAAGGAATATATTTGTGTAATTATTTTTGAATTGCAAAATTTGCATATCAAAGATACAGAGTACATTAATGGATATTTAAAAATATATTAAGTTAAATAGTTTCTAATCTATCTTTTATAAGAAAGAAAGTACAGCTCGGACAAGTGATTATGGATTATCGAACTGTTAGGATAAAGAGCCCTGAAGACATGCACACTCACAAAGATATGCATGCATGTATACATGTATTTTAACGTTTTGAATAATCCCATTGAAGGCAACATTATCCCTACTAGTTCACTGCAGAAGTATAAACACAAAACGAATACAGCAGGTTTGTTGTCTGTTTTGTTCTGATTTGTTATTTAACAGCTAGAACTGTTTTAACAGTTTAGAAGATAACAGTACCTGACAGGCTGGAGTCTTTTAAAAACACTGTTTTGAAGACTGTTTTGGTTGCTACTAGAAGTAGTAAGGTAAACAAGATGATAAAGTCCTAAACAAATTACTGTGGAATACATAGTCAGCTAATCATTTAACAGTCAACCTAGTAAAACTTGCAAATGTCACTACTATTCACAGACCAGCCTATGTATCATTAACATTATATGTCACTCTCAATCAATAGTACCACAACTGTGTATAATATTCACGAAAAATGCAAAGTTGTAACAGAATTATAGAAGGCCACAGCAGACTCTGAAAAAAATTTGAAGCTTAACAATGCTAATGCATCATCATAAGTTTATGACTGAATTTCATGTATGTTTATAAAAGCTTTCAATATACCAAGGCACAATTTTTCTTGTATTGTCACGCTTCTGTTTGTAGACTGAATTCAATTCACAGCTACCACAGCAGGTTCAACATGTTCTAGTCCTTTTGCTTAAACTCACCAACTACCCCTTCTGAGCTAGAAGGGAACCACCGAATTTGTGCTGCCCATGAAGATTCTAACCAAGGATATTTTGTAGTGCTCCAAACACCAGTGCTCACCAGCAGGAAAGGTAGTATTATTAAGACTATATTAAGGTAAATATAGGCACCTTATTGTGTTCAATGAACTATTCTGAGTAACTACCTGCCCTCCTTAAAATAGACTGAGATTAATATTTTAGAGGTCTTTAAAAGTTTCAATCTTAGTACAAGTCTGCTTTACTGGTATCTTAATATTGCCAGATTTTCATACTGATCTCAGCAGCTGTGAACCAAAGACCAAATTCAGTACATGAAATGTGTACTTAACATCTGTGGGATATATATGCACATACACATACGTGTGGATGCATTTAATTTCATGCAGATCAATATTCATTGAACTGTCTATGAGTCCGTATCAATTTCTCATTTTATAGCTCAACACCTGTCAAGATAGTCTGCAATACAGACCTTTCAAGTTTTACTTTATCAGCTGCCGTTTTTCATATTTTTTGAGAAGAATTTGCATGACTGAAAGGAAATCTATATAATTCTTGTCCTACTTACTTATTTTTAGTGATTCAGAGTACCAAAAAAATCCTATCAAAATGGCATTACCAGACATGCAAATGAAACACATAACATTTCCCATTTGGCTACTTGCATTTTTAAGAGAAAATACATCCAAATTAAATGAGAACAGAGGGGAATTTTGACAGAAACTGGCAAATGTGGCACTACTACCAAGACCTGTCCTGGCTGGGAATTTTTTACAGCAGGCAAATGCTATTTTGTGATTAAAAATCTTTTTCACTGTTCAAACATTTCCACTATTTGTCCCTAGCAGAAAAAAAAAAAAAAAAAAAAAAAAAAAAAAGGCACAGCCCTTAAGAGAATTTATAGATCTGAACATAGATAAACAAAAAAATCACACTTTTTTCCTGTATCTCTAGATGATATCATCACAGTTTTGTACATTCCCAAATACTTTCTGGGAAACTTCCTTTCTTTTATTACAAACTTTTTATAAAACAGTCTGTGTTTGAGACAGTAGCATCTCACAGTGCATCCTGGTTTGACAGTTAAGCACTCTGTTCTTTTATTTTTCATGCCATGTGAAAAAGAGATAAGGGTTAAAACGAATCAAGAAATCCCCCAAACGCTTTATTGCCTCACCCATTGGTAAGCACCATCCAAATGACTTCAAATAACTTTTGAGATTTGTAGCGTTGGCTCTGAAGCCTTTTCTGGTACATGTCTGGGGACTGAAAGCAGCCAAAATTTGGTATCTAAGTGTCACATCAGGTCATAGAATCATAGAATCACCGGGTTGGAAGAGACCCATC
>WAAB01022709.1:39843-89044 GCA_013389865.1 Piaya cayana
ACTGTATGGTCTCCCTAGTTCTCCTTTTGTTATTTATATATTTATAGAAAGTTTTTTTATTATCCTTCACAGACTTTGCCAACCTGATTTCTAGTTCAGCCTTAGCCCCTCTGATTTTTTCCCTACACAACCTCACTTCCCTCCTGTAGTCCTCCCAAGAGGCCTGCCCCCTCTTCCAGAGCCTATAAACATTTCTTTTCTTTCTAATGTCACTTGAGATCTAGTTGGATGGTTGGGATAGAGTTGCAGTTTGAATTCTGGATTCACATAATTCCAGCTTCTTTAATGGTCATGTTTCTCCACGAGGCAAGTCATCCTTTTTTCAGTTGATGCTATGAGTCTCTTCCTTCTAGGGTGAACCCCAGACTTTCACTTGATGAAGTCAATCTACTCTGGAGCACAGCACGTACTCCCCTATCTCTACCACCTCTGAGCAGCTTTCAGTCTTAAAAAAAGATTTCAATGCTTCTAATAATACATATTTCCTTCTCTTGTTGTGAGACATCGCTGCCATTTCCTCTTCATAGCCTTTCCTTGTGCATTCCCAAGCCATATTTTGGGACATCTGAAGTGTATCATTACTTGCCACAGTGCAATCCTTGTGGAAGGTCTCCTGATGTAATCAGAGAAAGAAGACCACCCAGAAAAGTTGTAAAGCTGGAGGTGACTCATGTTAACTGCTTCAGTATGCTTCTGACAGGAGTTCACAGAAATCACTGTGTCAGTCTCTGCTAGAATCTACAAACTACAGTAAATTATCAGCCACTGATGAGCCGGTTCTCACAAAGGATGGTACCAACAAACTGCTTCCCTAGAGGAAAACTATGCTCAATCAGCACTGCAGCTATTTACCAGCACCTTGATGACAACTTTAGTCGTAATAGTTCTTCTTACTCAAAATCCATGAAGGGTTAAGAATATGGCATATGTTGACAGCTGACACTCCTTGCAAACAGGAAAGACATGTTGCTGTGAGGCCCAGATCTCGCCTTCTCCTTCCCTGCAGCTGTCTCTGGATAGCAGCTAATTGCATCCACTTGTTTAACCTCAGGGATAACGTCTGGGGGGGACAAAGTGCCACAAGCATAATTTTTTTTTTTTTTAACAGTCATTTCCTCTCTGGTGTAACTTGCATGACAGCATGTGACAAGCAGAAATTAATGGGGACACTGCTGTGCCAATACCTCTTGAATTGCTTTGACACTGGCTGCAGGCTGCCTGCTTGGCCACCCAGCCAAGACCTCACATGAAACGTGGCAAGGGGCCCACAGCTCTATTCACTAACAAGCCAGCTGGTCAGTGATTAGAAAGCTGAAACAATACTTTGCACATACATCAAGAAACATGCTTTACAAACAGCTTTGGACTTAGGAGGTAAACTCTCCTAGGAGAGTAGATCTGTAAATTTATCTTCTGGGAGCTACTGACTTAAGCTAAGAACAGAGATTATGTGGAAGGCCCTAGAAGATGACAAGCTCTCCATTGTCACCTGAGCATAAGAAGGGCTAACCTCAGAACAAAGGCTAACAACTTAACATGCTCAAAATCATGTGCAGGCAGCTTAGACCACAAAGATTCTGGCCCAGAGGAGCATTCAAATTATGTAAATACATACAAATTTATAACACATTACTCTTCTTAATGGTCTATCAACACCTTGGCAACATGACTGATATTTCTGCAGAAATTCTCATTGGATTTGTTTGCAGTGTGCCATCAAGAAGGCAGAGATTTGTTTAAACTTTGATACATAACAACAAAGGATGAGACTTCAGAGGTATCCCAGGGGATACTGATGTCCAGATCACCTATGCCCAAAGCAGCTTTGAGCACTTCAGTCAAGACTTTTGAAAACTGCCAAACTGCTAAACATAAAAGGCTCAAGAAGATTGTTCCTTTATTTTCACTCAGTTGATTTTTTAAACAGTATCCACTAAAAATGCATGAATTCTTTATGAAACACCTGCATGGCAACAATAAGTTAGGCATTTTTAAAACTACTGAGAAAAAAAGCAGTCAATGGGATCCTAGAGATTTGAAACAAAAACATAATTTAAAATCAGTAGAACTTGGGCATGTAAGTCGTATGGCTCCTTCAAATTTAGTCCAGCAATTTTTGTTTAATAGAAAACTTATTTAAACTTATAACACAGACCTGCTTCATTCCCAGACATATAAAATACATTTTGTGACACATACAGATAGATAAGAGCTCAAAGTACTGTTAAAGAGGGTGGCAGGATAGCAAGATCACTTTTGTGAATTACAAATTGGGATTATTGTAGAGTTTAAACTATGGGTCTAATTAATTTTCATTGCTTCTATCATAGAAATGTCTAGGAATTCAGCACAGTCATGAATGGCACTTGCATGCTGAAGAAGGTAGCCTTGTATTAGGCACAACCAAAGCCCAGTGAAGTCACTGGGACTCTATCAATCAGTTTTCAAAGACCTGAGCTCATCTCACTTCTTTTTAATATTCCTGATCTCCTCTCACACTCATCAGTACCAGCAGGACCTTTAGAGAGATGTAGCCAATCTTCTCTGAGACAAAAGTGTCAACATGACACCAGACAATGAAATACTACTGTCCGTAGTGTTAGACACTCTGCTAACAGTTAACAGTTATTAAAGATGTGAACATTGAGCAAAGTAAGAAGACAGTATCTTCCTAACCTCTCCAGGGAACACAGCATAAGTAAAGCTCAGTTGTGTACTTTTTAAAAGCTACTTTTCAATAATTTTTTTTTGGCTTGTAGTGTATTTGCATGGCTGAAGTATGTACTGTGATGCTCATCAGTATGTAGAAGTATGTACACAGAAGTATGTACTGTGATGCTGTGCAATGGCTCAACATTGGGTCAATTACTACCTAAGCTCTAGTCACAGGAGTTAATTTAGCTTTACTGCCTCTCTTGTTCCATATAAATTCACGGATAATGGTTAACTACTTCATAGCTTTTGCAAAGATTAACTGGTTAATGTTTCCTAAGTACTCCAAAGATCTAGGATTTGCTTTCAGTTATAAAGGCATAAGAACCTTTAAGAAAGCCAAGGATATACACAGAAAGAAAGATTTCTTGGATATAAGTTATGGGTATAAATGGGCTTCAAGGAAGAGCTGAGAACGGACAGTGGCTACTGGAACAAGTTTGGCTGGAAGCCCCAGTCCAAGAATTGTATAAATAGCTTTTCAATATTGTTATAGCACTGTATGAACTGCCAAAATAGCCTTCAGGATGAGAATTTTACTGGTGCTTAGTACACCTACATCAAAAGTAGAGAAAAAGATAATTGTTTCTTGGAAGGTCCCAGCAGATTGAGTTGTTCTCCATATTTACAGTAGCAATTAATTCGCAATTCTGTTACACTGAGTTAAAAAAATCAACATCTCTCAAACCAACAGTTTTACAAAAGGGGAACTTTACCCTATACACAGGCACAGAGAAAAGATTTTACAAGGAGTCAAGCTACTGCATAAAGTATTTTGTTTTCACCAAAAGCACCAGAAGTTTGCCAATAGTACCAGACTAGAGGAATGGCTGCCCATTCCCTTCCATTTACATGGTTTATTACTTTGTCCTTTCTTTTCTGATTTCGTACTTTTTCCTTTACTTCTTTCTTTCCTCCCTTCATGTGGCCTCTTGCCCTTTCCTGCCCTCTCCCCAGTTCAGACACTTCTCTTCGTGCCTGCACTGGACCCCATCCCACTCAGCCATTTCTTCTTCCATCACACTCACTCTGAATCCATGTGGTCCTACTCCATCTCTCTGGGGTGCTGCATCCCATAGGTCAGGCGATTACCAAGCAAGGTAGATCAGCAGAAGATGTCAGCCATTAGCATGCCTCAGCAGCTCATCTCCGGACTTGAGTCATAACAAAATGTTAACAGGTGTAAATAAATAAATAAATGTGCCTGACATGTTTGCTGCAGCTGCAGTGGTGCACCTGCTCAAGTCTCTCTGAAATGCCATGGGACACAGTCCCTCCAGTTCTGAGCAAAATGACACTGATTTACATTTGTGTAAATTAGTGTAAACATTGCCTTATTTTCTTTTGAATACTTGACTAGTTCTTGAAGAAGGAGGCACCTTCAACTTGTAGTGACACATTAAGTGATGAGCCTACTTATTTCTTAATGTTGGCATAATAGACAAGAATCAGCTTTGCTTTGGGAGTGAGGCTGAGGGTTTGGGATCAGGAGAAAGCTGCAACATGAGAGTCAATAGTCTTTTTGGGAGGGGAGAAGATTGCCTCCAATGTTTCGCTGGCACGATATCCTCTCCTCATGTCTACTACTCATGAAGCAGTATCTTCTGGAAGTGTCACAAACAATGAATGCGACAAATGTAGCTTGTGACACATACAGTATTGCTTCTCAAAAGGTTAACTCATGACAAGTAGAAAACTCTGCTATTGAATACGTAAGTCAATTTGGAAAAGAAAACTACATGTCTTTTTGTGCATCTTCACTGTAACCACTTATGGAAAACCTGTGAGTAGCACATACATCTCTGCTTTGTTGAACTAGGCCCAAGAAAGAGAAGTCTTTTGTTTTCCCTATCAAGAAAAAAACCTTCACAAATCATAGAATACAATATAAAATTCTTAGCTATCCCAAAATGACAGTCATGTAAGTAGAAACAAACTGTATCTTCAAGAAGGGCAAATGAGAGAAGCTAGGGATCACTATCAAAGGACTTCTGGTTTCTTTTGTTTATTAAATAGCAACTGTATTATTTACTGCAGCTTTGCAAGCTAGTGAGCAGCTGGGTGTAACACATTTCCATGCTGTGTAACCTCTCCTTATGCTTCGTTAGATTCCTTATCAGGACCAGAAGAAATTTCCCTGTTATGCCTTTCCTGTGGCAAAAGAAAAGACAAGATGATGACTTTCCAGCTCATTTCACTTGTACAACGTTCTCATCAACCACCATGGGGTAGGTCTTTGTTATTTTCACTGAAGGACCATTCTTAGTTTTCTGTCACAATAAAGTGTGATTCAACTAACTAGCAAATCAAGGTTACCTCCACATTTGCAACAGAACAAAATGCAAACATAAGGCTAAAGCTACTTCTGAAATATTTTCTTTGGTTTCACATAATAAACATAAGTCGAATTAGGTCTAAATTCTTTTCACTGAAACAAAGGTTAAAGTCTGAAACCCTCAAATCAGCTGAAGTAAGGAAGCTAAACTAATCATTTCATCAAGAATCAAAAGTTTTCTGCTTGTTTTGTGACTTTCTGCTCCAGAAACCAAGCAAAGAAGCTGTGGTTTATTTTTATTTTAAACTCTCTGAAAGTATGCATCTCTTTGCAGTTTTGCTTCACTACAGCCCACGCAGCTTGGCCTCTATTCTCTTTTCCTGTGTCTTCAGTAAGCCCTATAGACATCAGCAGGAATTATGTGTGCAAATAAAAAGAAAGGACAGATTCTAATCAAGGCAAAAACATAACAAAAATGCTTTGTAAGATGGCGTCTCCCCCTTTAACTTCTTGTTTTTATACGTCTTTTGTTTTTTGATCTGTGTTGTTTCTCACTGAGTGACAGTTACAAACATACTATTGTAATAACAAGCATATGGCTCAGAGATCACTGTTGAGTTTCTCAAGTCTCAAATTAGACATTTTTATTTAAAATACATGAAAGACATCTGTATACTCTTTCATCAAATGCATTTTACATTTGTAACATCCTACATACTCTTTTGGAACCGTTTCCATTAATATGATGACTCTGGTTTGGATAGCCAGTATTTCCTTTGTAACACTAAGGGAGGAGTATGTTACTGTCAAAATTTCTCTCTAGAAGTCCTTGCTAAAATATTTACTCTGCTTGTCAGAACAGGAATATCTGAAGTTAATTCCAAATGAAAGAATATTTTAGAATGAATCATAAACTAGATGTTAAAAAAAGGCAACATGCTGCCATGCCAGTGCCCCTTCCCTGCTGTAAAACCAAACGAAAAATGACTGCTTTTGCACCCACAGAATATTGTAACATTTCGGAGCCTTCTGAGATTCCTTAATTGTAGTTATGCAACAGAACTTTCACATCCTAAAACAAAGGACAAAAATTCAGCAGCTGAATTTACTGGTTTGGAAACAAAATGTTTTGAAGAGATGGTTAACGTGTCTTCTTGATAATTTTTGGCATTTTAAAGTTACACAGCAATGCTTCCTATTGCATAGACCAACGAAGTGGGACATTTTAGAAATACTTTGAATTTTTATGGCTGTGTTCATAGAGCAACATATTTAGCAACAGTGAAAACTGTTGAGCAGTAAAATTGCATTGGGCCCTTTATGGCATAAAACACTGCTCATCAGTAATAGATGTAATGCACTAGCTTCTAATGAGTTGGTCGCAAAGGTAAAAATGGTTTCTTCTTTCAAACAGATATTCTCAAGGGTCAAGAATTTCAAAGGGAAATGGGATAGTGTGGCCAGAACATTTATGATATTAATGAAAAAAGAAAGAAACAAGCCAGTCCAACAAATCTGTAATCCTCTGGAGCTCTCTTCCATTAATGAGTCAGTTTACTATGATGATCAACTATGACAAGCTTGTGAATAGTCAGAAGTCAGGTTCCAAAGGCACAGACATTGCCTACACACAAGTTTTAAGGGAAGATTATTTCGTCATTCCGACAAAGCATTTAAACACAAGCAAAATGCTTGTTTATGACTAATTTGATACATTGGAAACAATAGTTTCAATTCTTCCTTGCTCTAACCTTGGAATTCATCAGATCCATAGTACAGGATAACAACTGATTCTCTGTTAGGTTCTCTGATTCACTGTCTTTAAATCTTACTTCTACAGCTGGAGCAATCTGTTTACATAAAATATAGCAGAAACTTAAGTGTTTTGCTGGAGCAAAGCCTCTGCTCCCTTTAAGGTTTCTCCCTTAAGGTCTGAAGTTGAACAAGAAGGTTCAGGTATATATTCCAGCATGGGTTTAAATACTTTACGTATACTGACAAAAGAAATAAGAAGAATCTAAAATACAGATGTTTGTGTGTCTTTGGATAAGGCTTCCAACCCCAAAACCAAGGACATATTTGATCTAGGAGCTTGAGCCTTTGTAATTTGCTCTTTCTTAATTGCAAACTGTTCAGGCTTTGCATGAAAGTAAATGAAAGGCTGCTTGCTAACAGATTCTAATAGCATTGCACCACACTCACCCCCTCAAGGAACCCTAAGAATCCAACAGTTACACCACAGAAGGATTTGACCCATAGTTGTGACCTGGAGTTCCAACAGTGGCAAATATTACAAAACTACGTCTGCTTTATTAAAACTACAAATAAATTAATCATTTTAATTTCTACATATTTCCCCTTACTGTCAAACCAAGAGCAAACAACAAACGATATTTCTCTTATTTATCTCATGTTTCCTTCTAAATTTTCTCTGTTCTTGCAGTTGTTGCGAACTTCCTAGTAATGTGTGTCTTTGTTTAGACTTCTTAAAAAGGATATTCTCAAAATAGAAAGATCATTTTGTTTCACTTTGAAAGCTGAGAAACCTGTAACATGAACCATCAGCTGATTACATAGTATTTGATATATAAAGGAAGCAGTTGTGTAAATGTGTGAAGTGCCTGTGGTAGGGAAATAGCAGAGCAGAGGAGAAGCACTATTTTAGACAAATAATGCTGTTGTAGGATTTGATTATCATGACTCATGTTTAACAAGGTACCGTGCAGAGACCAGCCAAAAAGGACGTACTATGGTGGGCACTATGGTGGGCAGTCTTTTCCATTAAAAGCTCAAAAATAAAATGGACAAGACAGACCTCAGGTGGAGAAACAGTGTGACAGTTACATGATATTAGGTTTTTATGGGAGTAGAGTCAGTTAAGGGGATAAGCAAAATGCAAAAACAAGTGACAGAGAAAAGTTCTCTTCTGTTCCTTCCCTCCCTCCCGAAGAGTGCTATACTGTGTAAATACAGAGTGAAAAAATGAAAAAGGAAGGAAGGAAGGAAGGAAGGAAGGAAGGAAGGAAGGAAGGAAGGAAGGAAGGAAGGAAGGAAGGAAGGAAGGAAGGAAGGAAGGAAGGAAGGAAGGAAGGAAGGAAGGAAGGAAACAATGAGATTAGCAGAGGCAGAGAACATCAAGTTGAAATCACTGGAAACTCTCTTGAGCATCAGAGGTTTTGACTTTGGTTGCTTCAGCAGCTGAGCATAGCTGCTGATGCTACTGGCTGGTGCTTATCTGCACTAGTGTCCCAGTTGCCACAGAATGGGAAGCAAGGAGGAACCATGTCTGTCCTGGTATCTGCAGGGGCAGGGGGCACAGGGGCTCTCCATGTGTCTCTGATCCAACACACTGAGTAGGAAGGAGAGGCACAGACTCGGCCTGATCCCATTCTATTCTTTCCCTATGACTGCAACAGCACTCATTCCAGCTCAGCTGCATCTTATCATGAGCTGAAATGTAAGTCTATGGGATGGACTCCAGGAATCGGCAGATATAAGTGTGTGTGTGTGTGTCTGTCTGTCTATCTATCTACCTGCCTACCTATCATTCTGTGTCTGTGTGTGTATGTGTATGCATAGAGTGCCTTCACATGTATGCATATAAAGGCAAAACACACCAAACCACTCCCTATGCACAAGGGGAGAAATTGTGCTACCCATACTTATACTTTTGAGTCTTCTCTAAGCACCTGAAGTGCCAGTTCTAGCCTCTTTTGGCCCACAGCTATTTGAGATCATGAACTTCAGAGACAGTAGAGTGTTGATAATCAAGTTTCATGTCCCTCCCTCTCTCTGATTTGCTCAAACATTTTTTCTGCAAATATGTTAAAGGACTTTCACAATAATTATGTATCTATATGCATGTCTGCTTGTGTGCCTATATATAAAAATAATTTCTAAATTCTTAAAGCTAATTCTAAGTTTTACATATGAATACATGGAGTTGAAAAAATCCATTCTTCTTCATTTGTATGGGACTTTACAGAGGAAAAGCAACCAACCCAACATATCTTGATTAAATCACTAAAGTAACACGATTCAAATTCATTTTTACTGTAGGATATGATAACCTGCCTATTCACTGGCATAAAAGCACTGAATATAGCTAGAACAAAACTATTAAAATTCTCATGGAGTGGAACCGAGAAAATAGTTTTATAAAAAAATATCTTGTTTGACTGGTATGTTATCCTCTATTAGCTATGAGTTGTCTGTGGCCAACTTTTTAATTATTCTACGCTACAGTTGTATATTTACTGAGAATAAATATGGACACTTTGAGAACATCCTGGTTTAGAGAATATAAGCTGCCCTAACTTAGGTTGGCTGAGATGGGAAAGGTATCCTGCTACAATAGTTCTTGTCCTAGATCAGTTGAGCTAAATCCTTAGAATCTTGAGTTCAACAAGAAAAAAAATGGCCACGTTTCCCAAATATCTGCCTTGTAATGATCTGTGTTTTTCTGTTATCTCCTCTTCCCCAAAGTTGTGTGCTTGCTTTGGGGTGAAGTATAGCTTTGTGGGTATGCAGAGGGATAGACTTTTCTCCAGTGCAGAAGCTACTACTAAGAAACTGATTCCTATCAGCCCCATAATAATCAAGAAGGGCTCTTTGAATGTCTCCTCTTTATCTCACATCTGCTGCAGTTCAGCCTTCAAATTACTTGTCAGAAGTAGCATGTGGCTTCTAAGCAAAATTCAGAACATAGTAAAATCCAGACATTTGAGTCTATTGTTCTGCCACTGCTTTATGTTCATCATGAGCTACAAGAGTTTTCTCTTAATTGCTTTAACTTTGGCATCTCATCTTTGATGGAGAGACTCTTGAAAACACGAGTTATACTTCTGCTGATCACCAAAGCAGGATTTACTTGCAGAGCAAGTTGCGACTACACCCCACCACAAGACAAAGGAAATGATCTTGAAAATACTCCCTTCTCCAAGAACTGCCACTGACTGCTACAGAACAGAACCATACAGGGTGCCTGGCAGTCTAGTCCCACTTTTACATCTGTTTGAGCATTATCCCTACCACGTGCTCCCTTTCTTTTTTGCAGTGTCATCAAAGCATTTCACATAAATTGCTACCACAGTGATGTTCCAATAGTAAAAATCCACTGTTGCTAATAAACCAAGAGCACCTCAAGGAAATGCAGAGCAGAAGGATCCATAAGCTTACTTTTGCATCACATCAACATCCAGCCCTGCAGAACTAATGAGCTGACAGCAACACTTCATGCTCGATGTTCGTTAATATTGCCATTTTGCAATGACTTGATCATAAATACTATTCCACCAAAGGCTCAATCTCCATCCCTGCCCACAATTCAGAATCTCTTCAGTTTCTTCATTCCCTTTCTGAATAAAGATGGTTTCTGTCTTTCCATCTATTGAAAACAATAGCTTCGTTTGGATTTCAAAAATGATGTGTCCCTTGGGGCCCTGCTGGGCTGGACTGCTGCCTTGAGAGTTTGGGTCATAAAAGAAAAGTAGGCTGAAATGTCTATTTAGAGTCCTTGATGGACATCTTTCCACAGTGACATTTCCAATTCACTGTTATTGTTTTGGAAGACTAAAATTATTACTTCAGGCAGGTTGCTTTCATGCATTATGCTACAATGTTGCTTAACTGCTTTCCAAACTGGAACAACTGAAAAAATGTGAGGCGCTCCAATGATTTTACATCACCCTGGTCAGAACAGAATGATTTAAAATCACTGGAGTGCCTCACATTTTTATGAGTTCTCTGTTTGAGAGTGATGCAGGTCCTGGCAAACAGAAAAAACACTGTACATAGTAATCAGTTTGAAAATATTTGCATTTCAATTTGGAAATGGTAGGGATTTGGAGATATTTAATGCCATGATAACTAAAATCAGTGGCTGTATATTGGCAATAAAAAGATCCATGCTAAAGAAATACCTGTGTGGATGCAATTTTGTATCACCCTGTGTTCAGTAGTGTCTTCATTCAAATCCTGACTTATGCTAGATCCTGGTTCAAGCCATGCATTACTATGTGCACCACTGCTCCAAAGGAAAACTGGCAGCGTCTCCACATGTAGCACAGTATGGGGAAGAAATTACAACACCCACAGCAGAGATAACCACCTCCATCTGGAGAATATCCTCTTTTTAAGGTTTAGTTCTTTCAGATCTGCCACTTGTGCAGGGTACCTGCTCTCTTTCTCCTGCTAGCCCTCCATGCAGCAGTCCAACCCCTGGTAGCAGGATCTCAGGGAAAAAAGTAAAGGATTTATTCCACAATGATGTATCAGTTCAGTCCTTTTGGTTTTTATTTATTTATTGTGGTAACCCTTTAATTCATAGTATGGATTCAGAACAAAAATTATTGCAAAGCAGTCCACAAAGAATAAGCATCATTTTACTGAAGCTAAAGGATTTACACCTCTTACTTTCAGTTAAGGATCTGATCTATTATGTCTGGACTCTAAATTCCTCATTACGTTTTGTTTCTTTGTTTACCACAAATGTACTGGAAGGAAATTCTAAGTAACAGCTTTTCTCTTAATATCTTTCTTACTAATTTGAGTAGGCTCTTTGTTTTTAGAGACTTTTAGCTTTGATGTTGTTAAAAATGGGCACACTCTTTAAGACTCTTAGTACTGGTGAATGTTTTCCTGGAATATCTTGTGTTGTTTTCAGAACTGCATGATTGTGTGACATCTGCTCCACCACTCATATGTGATCAACTGAGTAGGTGCAACTGTGACAGATGTTTTATGACTCACCTCACAACACTGAACATTGGTTTGCTTTCTGAGAAGCAACATCTTCATATTAATTTTCTAAGAGTCTTACAAAGATGTGACTAGCCTGCGCGGTTTTTTAGCAGGTAATGTAAGTTACAGGAAACGCGCATGGATGGAACAGCTACGTTTATTCTAGGACTGGGGGTATTATTTCAAAATTCAATTTATGGGCTACTATCAGATAAATCAACAAAAAGAAATTAAGTTCTCTGCTGTACTGGCCAAAGTTTTAGCCCTCTAAACAGCAAAATCCAGATCCCTGAATCAGAGAGAGCTGTAGGCTTCCAACACAAAAGGAGAATAATACCGACAAAAGCCATTTATTTGTGAGAGGAAACACCTTTGGAAACACCAAAGAAAAAGATAAACCTTAAACACTGCTCTCACTGTTATTTTGGCTGCCCTGTTCGAGGCTGTGGGGAATGCTATGAAGATTCACAGATTGCAGACCTGGGTAGATGATCATTCCTGACTCTTCTAATTATCCCATGATAGATAATATATGCACATGCTATACCAGGGACTTTTGTTCTGTTCCCTCCTCTATTGACTGTCACTTTGAGACAGGAACAGCCCAGTTAGCACATGTAGCTTCTGTACGCTAAGTTCTTATAAGTTGTAAGAAAACTATTGCAAGAAGTCACAAAGTGACTTACACTGACATTACCTTACTAAATTAACTTTGTTCATTACTAAAATGTCAGAACCTCAGGAACAGTTTACTATTCCTGCTCATTCCGAAAGTTTCCTTGGCCTAGAAGAACAAGATGACTGAAAGGCACTTCAAAGGGCCATTCCTAAAAGACATAATTTACAGCTCTGTATACCAAGCCACCAGAGACATATATTAATTTAAAGATAAATATTGTTACATACATTGCAGTAGCTTAGGCATACCAAGCTTAAATTGATGAACATCAACTTTCTGGATGCTGATGATTTCCACATTAGAAATGTAATTAATTTCATAACAACCATATCCACATCCAGATCCTTTAGGATCAAACAGCATGCCAGTCTCACAACCATATAAAAATATGACTACTCAGCTTAAACACAGAATCATAGAATGATGGAAAAGACCTTCAAGATCATCAGGTCCAACCCTTAATCTAACACTGCCAAGTCCACCACTAAATCATGTCCCTTAGCATCGCATCTACACATCTTTTAAATACCTCCAGGGAAGATGACTCAACCATTTCCCTGGGCAGCCTGTTCCAATGCTAGACAACCCTTTCAGTCAAGTAATATTTCCTAATGTGTAGTCTAAACCTCCCCTGGCACAATTTGAGGTCATTTCCTTTTGTACTATTGCTTGTTACCTAGGAGAAGAGACCAACACCCACCTCACTACAACCTCCTTTCAGGTAGTTGTGGAAGGTCTACCTTTAACCTCCTTTTCTCCAGACTAAACAACCCTGTTCCCTCAGCTGCCTCGCCTAAGATTTGTGCTCTCAATCCTAAAGTATAACCAACAAAATGCTTTTGTGGCTTGTTAAAGTTTTTGTTTTCAAAAATCTTTCTGTGGTAGAGACGTGTGATTCCCATTTCTGCTACCCTTATGGCAACTTAGAAAAGTTCTTAATGAGCCAAGGCTCTTGGAGGCTCAACTGCTAATGCCATTAACATTACCAAAGACCAATGTATGACTAACAGCTGTGTCCTAAGGAAACTGAACTCATACCTTCCATTTCCAAATAAACTGCACAAAAGTTAAAGAGTATCCCAGGAAGAAAAGAAGGGAGGAGATGATGGGTTGAGAGGAAAGAAGGAAGATATTGTCATTGCTGATTCTGATTCATCCTGTATGGAACAAATATTAATCAGGTCTGACAGAGTGTAAGCCAACAAGGGTGAGTACTACTGTAATGCAGCAGTTACAAAGACATATTAATTAGATAAAGGGCTTGAGCATAGTTCTCTTTCAAAGGTAAATGCCATGTTCACAAGCATTTGCAATCATGTACTCTACCCATCTAGCCTCAAGTATTATCCATTAGAAAATGGAAGTGCTTCAGCAGAAAAGATTTAAAATATATTAACTCCACCTAGAATAACCTAGAACTCAGTAGCCAGAGCTATAGCCACGGAAATGGGCTACAGCACTCATGCTCCTGGCAACAGGGAGGGAAGTGACCATGTGTACCCTACATCCTCTATAAGTATCTCCACCACTAGGCAATGTCTCAAAGGGAAACTGCCTCTCTTCTATCATTTTATGGGCACCTGTGGATATGTTCCTAAAATGCCCTCTGGGATGCCTCCTCCTGCAGGGCATCAGACCTTAGAAAGACACTGCTGAGCAGCATTAAGACAAAAGTGTTAGCTGTGTTTAAATGATTGGTAGCGTTAGTTTCTCTGAACCGCTAGTCTGACTGCTATCTGCAAAACATAGAATAAATTCTTAAAATGGTACCAGCATCACTTATATTCCTTGGCATGTGATAACTAAAAAAACCAGCATGCCCCAAACCAGCAAAACATTAGTTTCCCTCCCTCATATTGCATGAAATGATTGTAATTAATCCACACAGAAAAGAACTTTTGGGGCTGATACTTCTCTCACAGTAATTTTATGCCATTCAAGTTCCACTAACAACTGTTGAGTTTACACCACAGGGCCAAAGAGATATATTAGATCCTTCAACTTCAAGCTATCCAGAGCTTACTTGGATCATTTGGCACCTCTGTGTTGCTGACACATGCAGAACTTTAACAGATGGTCTTACAATGCTGGCAGTTGTTTTGTACTATGCTAGCAGAGAGGGGCAACACTCTACACAAACTGTCCCTGATTTTGGAAAATAAATGAAGGACAAATCCATATTAACCTCAAAAGTCAAACTATAAAAAGTCAGATTAGTCACTTAACCATGTATGTGCTCTGGGTTAAATGCGCAGCTGCTGCAAAATGGCAATATTTCCTTGCAGCCAGGAAAACTATGCTTTGCTTCAATTTCTACCAGGAATATCCCTAAAGACTGTCTCATTAGAAAGGTATCGAAAAGCATTAGGAATAAGCTTTGAGACTCCTTGTGTGATTAGCCTTGACTATCAGCAAGACTATGTCCCTAAACTAGGTGTTTTCATATGAATTGTGAAGCAATAAGATGTAACTTAAGTTAACTGAATCTCTCTTTTTTTCCCCTTGCCAAACAGAATCCAAAAATAACACATTAGCTACTGTGCAAATGTTGATATCAACAGAGATGACCAAGTAAACAGCAATTTTACACTTTTCCTCACTCATTTAAAAAGAGCTGCACATATCACAAGCTGAATTTTTGACTCAGTAATTTCACTGCCTGCAGGAGAATTTGCACAGAATTTCTCCTCTTTGTTTCTATGTGGCTAGATTTTTCTCTTTTTGGTACAATAAGTACCAAAGCTTACCATCAGATAAGTCAACTGGTTTGAACTAGTAAACCATGAATGCAGAACCATGCTTTTCCAAAGCAAACCCAATGATTTCCTTCACTAATATGTAAGGTCCATGAAATTTATGCTTACACATACATATTACAATCTACTAGTGCAAATTCAGAGCAGGGTTTAGAAAATCCCAGTGTTTTTTTTTAGTTCAATGCTCACCTCTTCTATTTGCTTGAAATGAAACATAGCTCAAAAGATATTTCAAACGGAGATTTCGGAGGCTTGGTCACTCGCTGCCCTTCCATTCCAATGCTTTCAGTTAGATAATGTCAGTCCCCTTGTATGTTACTTTCACAATGTTAGTTACATTGAAATACAGTTCCCTGAGTTAGCTTCAAAGCCCTCCAAGGAAGCAGAACCCTAGCAGCATTATCATAAATGTCCTTCAAATGCAAGAGGTACATTCCAGTCTTCTGCTGGGACTGAATCAAAGTAGTAAATTATATATATAATTTATCCACTAAGATAGCTTAAAAACCATAGTTGCTGGAACTGACTGATGCTATAGATTTGTGACTTTGGCACAAGTGAAAAGATCTTTATCAGTTTTACGTCTAATTTTATACTGAAAGATCAAACAGCTCCTGAGTTTGAAGCCATTAACAACTAAATTTCAGATAGATTTCATGTTTTCTTTTCCTCCCTCAGGATGTTTGCCAGACTAAGATAGAACAACATAATTCCAGAAAGTACTTATACAAATACAGGATAATCCATCTTTGAAAGCATAAATTATTTCTCCTTATGAAAAATAAAAATAAAATGAAAAAGAAATACTAAACAGACAGAGTCAAAATGTAGGCATGTCAATTCCAGGCTTAAACATTGGTTTTTGTTAAACATCCCAAGCTATGATACTCAATGTAGAACTTTGCTGTGAAATTCTCTGGAGAGGAGTTGGTACATATATTATAGTACCAATAATGCCCTACTCTGAGAAGATATCCTCCCTTATGGATGCAGAACATGAGCTACCACACTGGGAAAACCTCATTATCGGCTTTCAGTTAACTGAGAGGAGAGCCCTTCCAGCTTCTACAACAGCTACCCACTACAACAATACTACCCAACAATAGCTACCCACTTCCCCGAGTCCATCCACTGTAGAGCTCACCACAGGTCCATGATGAACCCTTCCAGCTCTTGGGACATACAGAAATCTTTTTTGAAAGAAGGACATGAAATTAAAGGATTCTCTTGAGGAAACAAAGAAAAAAGGAAGGGAACAGAAGCGCAGGCTTTATGTTGTCCATTCTAACAATATCAATCACTCTGCCACATGCCTTCTAGGGAAGGTTCAAGCAGTCTTGTATTAAACAATAATGGAATGATCTGCCTACAGATGCAAGAGAAGGTCTTTATTAATGCTTTGGAACACTACATATAGTAAACCAGTCAAGACACAGAGAATTTATAAA
Organism: Piaya cayana; assembly: GCA_013389865.1. Lineage (NCBI taxonomy): Eukaryota > Metazoa > Chordata > Aves > Cuculiformes > Coccyzidae > Piaya > Piaya cayana. Next base: position 56,455 of record WAAB01022709.1, read on the forward strand.
TCCAAGAGAGAAAAAACCAAATCCAGCATTTCTGCAAAGAGAATATATCTGGTTTTGAAGAGACATCTTTCTGCTGCAATTCATGTCTCTAAATGGGAATCACTCAATTTTTATATGACAAAACCCCATGGAATCAAAAGGCAGTTTTTCTTCGTGATTAATCTTTTTGCTCTTCCTATCTAATATTTTCTGAAATAATACCCCAAATCTTAAATACCTTTATAGTTTCCGTAGGCACTCCAGGCTCTGGAACTTTTTCCAAGTAAGTAGTCAAGTCTTGATCCACATGTTCAAATACTAATGTTAACTTGGTCTCTCTGTCTGTTCGCGACACGGTGCACACATCAAACAATCTGACAGGAGGAAAAGAAAGGAAGCGGTAAGTATACAGGAACTAGTACAGAAATAAACACCTTGCAACAAATATATGTCTTTTAAAATTTCTTACAGTATATGGAATGGAAAAAAGAGCTTTCCACAGGTAAAACAATCTTTCAGTTCTTGATTCATCAGGTAATGACTGATAGATCATTATTAACACATTTCTCTTTCCCATGTGGATTCTGAAATAGGAGTAAGCGTTGAGAATTCATCAGCTGTTCAAAGTAATATAATTGCATGAAAAGAAAACATTTTTTGGACAGACAGACTGGAGTTAATACATAAAATTATATTTATCTATATTCTATGCTGCACCACCTATACTAATTTTAAAAAAAGAGTAACATTTTTGAGAAAAGACAAATACCAGGTATTTGCATGCAACTTCAGTGTTTACCTACACAACTCCTGTGTTCACCTTTATGGGGCTTTAGAATTAAATTTCTCTTGGTAGAAACAGAATTTTTGTGCTAATTACTCTTGCAAGTTCCTGGGCACAAGGAACACCTTCAGATTCAGGGTAAAGCCTAGAAAAAAGCTTTTTGTCTGCTTCTCTCCTCACTTTCTGTCATTCTTTTGCTAAAATTTATCATTTCACCTTGTCGCACAACATTGAATTCAAACTTATATGCGAAGCTCGTCATGTCACATTCCTACCTGGTTACCATTTTCTATTTTTTTAATTACGATTCTTCCTCATCTTCACCTTTTTATCTTTTTCAGAAATGCCTTCCCATTTCTGTGCTTCACATCCACACTCACACCAGTGACTTTCACTATCGTTCCTCAAGTCTCACTTTTATAAAATCACAATAGGAAACCATCTTACAGGGAAGGTTTTGCTTTTGTTCCGTGCTCACATACTTTACTAATGTGTTTATTCATTTAGTTTTGAATTGTATACATCAGATTGTCTTTTTCTCTGAAGTGAGGTGGAAAATCACAGAATCACAGAATCACCGGGTTGGAAGAGACCCACTGGATCATCGAGTCCAACCACTCCCACAAAACACTAAACCATGTCCCTCAGGACCCCGTCCACCTGTAACACCTCCAGAGAAGGTGAATCAACCACCTCCCTGGGCAGCATATTCCAGTGCCTAATGACCCGTTCCGTAAAAAACTTCCTCCTAATCTCTAACCTAAACCTCCCCTGGCGGAGCTTGAGGCCATTCCCCCTTGTCCTGTCCCCTGACACCTGGGAGAAGAGGCCAGCTCCCTCCTCTCTACAACCTCCCTTCAGGTATTTGTAGAGAGCAATGAGGTCTCCCCTCAGCCTCCTCTTCTCCAGGCTAAACAGCCCCAGCTCTCTCAGCCGCTCCTCATAAGGCCTGTTCTCGAGCCCCTTCACCAGTTTTGTTGCTCTTCTCTGGACACTCTCCAGAGCGTCAACATCCTTCTTGTGCTGAGGGGCCCAGAACTGCACACAGTATTCAAGGAGCGGTCTCACCAGTGCCGAGTACAGAGGGAGAATAACCTCCCTGGACCTGCTGGTCACACCGTTTCTGATACAAGCCAGGATGCCATTGGCCTTCTTGGCCACCTGGGCACACTGCTGGCTCATGTTCAGCCGGCTGTCGACCAACACCCCCAGGTCCCTCTCCTCCTGGCAGCTCTCCAAACAGACCTCACCCAGTCTGTAGCTCTGCATAGGGTTGTTGTGCCCCAGGTGCAGGACTCGGCATTTGGCTGTGTTAAACCTCATCCCATTGGACTCTGCCCAGCGGTCCAGTCTGTCCAGATCCCTTTGCAGGGCCTTCCTACCCTCCAGCAGATCGACACTACTTTTATTAGTTAATAGCAGATTTAAGAAATGTATGAATATTGTTATTGAGAAAAATTCTTTAAACTGAAGAATGTATCATTGCTAACAAACCAAAAGTAGTGTTGATACTACTGCTTATTTGGGTCAACGTCATAGCAGTTACATGGTTTTATTACGTGTATCTTTCATCCTCTTACATTGTGCTAAGTGCAGGATTTCTGATAACATTATCAAGTAATATTTTTATTCTTTGTCCTAGAACTAAAGGCTTTATACGCAGGATCTGCAGACAACAGATCATGCACAAAGCCTTGGGGGTCACTGCTTTTCAAAGAGGTCATCTGACAGAGTACAAAAACACTTTGTGTTGAGTTGTTACTTCAGACCTTAAATCTCAGAATATTTCACAAGAGAAGGGAAGATAAGAATTGGCACAACTATCTGTGAAGACTGTAATCAAGATTTAGGAGTGTATTATGCTTCACTTGAGAGGATATAGATTAAACGTGTTAATCACATATACTAAATAATTGGTCAGACACCTAGAAATTGTTTATTAGCCACCATATTTTCAAAATGGCTGTATGCATATTTCTTTTCAAATAAAAGCAGTTTTTCAGTGAGCAATAATTCAGGAACCAGAGTTGCAGATTACAGAGAAACTGTCACCCTATCTACAAGGGTGAAAAAAAAAATTAAAGAATGCAATCTATATTTAACCTGTAATCACCATGTGAAAAAATAGTAATTACATGATTATGGAAACATAGTGACTGTAGCAGCAAATGTCTTGGCACATTTCTCATAAAGACAAATACTGTTCTCTTTATGATTCCTGTACCGGGGTATATATGGAAGATAGGTGCCCTGTACACAGAAAACTGATTTTTGTGAAAAGTCACAAACCTTCCTGAAAAGTGAAATTTGCTGGTATTTGGCTGGAGGTTAATAATCTGCAATATATTTATATAAATCAATGTGGAATGTAGCCGGACTGCATATAACCCGAACACATGCAAATAGTGAGGAGCCAGACAGGTCTGAACATAAACACTGGAAAATATTTTTACACTGTATGATTCCTTTGTGTTGACATACATTTAACTAAAAAATGTTCTAAAACACCTCTTTTTTGCCAAATATTTAACTCACTGGCAGAATTATCTTTTCAACTATAGCAGAATTATAATTCAAGATAAAAAAGCAAAATGATTTCACTGTATAGAAAATAAAAGCAACATATAATTTACAACTCACTGTAGAGAGTAATGCTGATTCTCTGTTTAATTCATCTGTATGTGGCTTATTTTGATTCTGGCATTTTCTGGCACAGCAAAATAGAGAACTCAGAGGAGAGCAATTCTAGTCATCTATTACTGAGTAATATATTATCACTGAGTAGTAATATTATCTTTCCCTTTTATACACCCTTTATGTAAAACTGTAAATGCTTTACTGTTAATAATAAAACTCCAGATCCTGGACCAGGTTGAATGGAAGTACACTGTATTTACTCACAGAAAATACAGCGCTACCTTAGAAAGATGATAATTTAAAACACAGCTTATATGAATTTTTGCTATTACAAGAAAACAACGTCTGGCTTCGCATGTGCTAATCATTTTTGAAACAGGCTGAGAAAGACACAGTTTTTTTTTACTCGATAGTTCCTATAGGAATAAAACTACTTTTTATGAGTTATATTATTTTACATCGACTGTGAGAAAATAAACCAAAGAATTGTCCTCTTTAGCTAGGATCATCTTTACTATCTATACTGTGCTCCTCTTGGATTTTCTGTACACGATGGGGTATTTTTGCATGCAACTGCTTCTCTCAAACAAGCAAAGCAGAAAGTCTTTTATTTAAAGAGTTGCTATGTGGACACTGTCCCAAGTCAAGTAAATGTACCTCAATTAATACAGGATTTCCATACTTTGTAAACACAAGCCCTGCCCTTCTATTGTACTTACAAAATCAACGTTTTAATTATTTGATTAAAATAAGATCTGCTATGGGAAATCCTGCAAGTATTTAAAAAGAAGTTTGGCTTGGAGTCCTACATTGCCTAATGGAACACTGTTGAATAGACATGTATGGAGTACCTGTGTTATAATGCAGACTTTTTTCAAGTTAATTGTACTAAAGTACAAAAAACTTGTCAGTTATAATTCTTTCTCTGTTTTATTTTGTGTATCTAGTGCTTGGTGGATCTTACTATAACCTAGCAGAATACCTGCCTTCTTAAAAAAATACTTCATGTTTTCTGAATTCATAAATTAGATGATGTGTCTTGAAGTCTCCAGAGGTACTCACAACACGTAATCTGACAAATGCAACCTCATTTCATCTTCATTTTACAATACACAGTCTGAATACTTAAAGCTTTTATAAGAAAAGACACTGTTATGCCAATTCCTTTGAAAACTATTGCATCTACTGACTGGTACTAATTTTGTAACGGTTTCTACAAAGTCCTTTAATGTTACCAGACTTGCTTTTGAGATATTTTGAGAACTGTTATGAAGTAACACATTTTCAAATGGAATAAACTTTTTTTCCTAAGCAAACAGACAACAGCGATGGTCATTAAACCCATCATCCCAAGTCACCTGCAAGAAATTAAAATCCCTAGATCTGACTGCAAGACCTGGAAAATTGTAGGACATTATTTCTCTTGGCTACTGTAAAGCAGATGACTACGTGCAACTGGAGATTTAGCCAGAGCATAGTCAAAGGGAAGACCAAAGAATTAGACACTTGCTGCCAAAGCATCTAAAGACTCACTGTTATTTTTACTGCAGTAGGACTAATCAAACGTCAACACAGATCCACTTACTTTGCTGGTCAGCCACAGCACTGAATAAAAAGAAAGTCTCTGCCCTCACAAGTTTTTTGATAACATGGACTTAATTTAATTTATGTAGAGTCTCTTCCTAGGAAGAGTTATTTCCCAGCTTATGCATGACGGAGAGAGAACTGGTGCCATTGATTTATGAGTAGCAGAAATATTTATGAAGACTGTGGTGTGGTAAATAGTGACACAGTAATATTCTACATCTTTAAGGATTTAGAAATCTGGACAAAGACTCAGACAGAAAGTGTCTGATGGTCTCAATGTAACTGCAAAATGTATTTAACCACATGACAGGAAAACAGCATAGAATTTACATATGATTGACAGTACTTATGCTAAAACCAGAAGTTTGGGATACCAAGACTTTTACAGGTCAGGATTGAGGTTTATTGACAAATACGCAGGGAGGAGTCTGAATAGGTTCTGCTTTCACTGCCTTTGGCTCAGGTTAATCCCACGAGTCCATAATTTGCAAGGAATGGCACAGAAATTTCTCATACCTAAAAGCATTGAAGAATGACAGTCGGGCATCCTTGAGTCCAAATTTCAGCAGCAGCCCTAGACTCTCCCGTTCTTTGGAAGCCACTCAGCAGCAAGTCCTTTGTTTGCTGCAACTTTTTAACTACACACTCATTGGAAAGAAACCAGTTTTCCTCACACTTTTAATATCAGCTACCTTCTCCTTTCTTGCTTTCAAAAAGGAAAAAGATGCTGATAACAGAAACCAGTTTCTACTTGGAATCACATGTACTTAATATATTCTAAAAAAGTGGTCGTATTTCAAATGAAGAAGACAATAGCTGGGCAAGTGGAGTGGAACATGTGTGTTACAAGAACCATGTCCCATGTAGCAAAACAGGAAATAGATCTTCACACTCTAAAACGTATGACAAAAACTTCCCTTTGTTCAGGACATGCTGCTTTGTTTCATCTTAATCAACAATCACCTACTCCTCCATGTCTCTGCAAGTTGGTATTACAGACATAGATTTTTCTTGCTCAAAGAAGCTTTAGTGAAGTACTTATTTTACAAATTTAAAATTTTACAAATCATCTCTAATTTCTGTAAATTCAAAGCATTTCATATTTTAAGTGCATTTTTTTCTAGGATAATATTTCTAAAAGCATGCTTATCATGCCAGCTGAAGCTGCACTGGTGAGCACCCATACTTTGGCTATGCCTCCACGTCAGACTGCAACATAATGCAAAATCACTTACACCTCTTCAGGTGATCCATCTCAATACTGGAAGAGTATAGCAGGACAGCACAGCCCTGCATGCAGCACAGTATCCTACCCTACTGTGAGCTTCATCCAGGGGCATTCAGATGATGAGAGTCAAACTCGATTAATAGAAATAAGCTTGGGTATCTCTACATTGCTGATGGCAACTTTACAACTCAAATTCTTATACCCTACATTTCTACTGGGTTCTTGGAGTCTGTGAACAATATCTTTGCTCCAAAACCCTCCCAGGAAAGAGTAGCAGGATCTCTCCTTGCCTTCAGAAGAAAGCTCTTTCAGGGAGAAAGCAGAAAAGGGCAGAACATAACATCAGATAAAATAAATAAATTTATCTAGAACAGGCAGATGTTACGCAGATAGGTGTATTCAAATCTGCAGTCACTCATTCATCATCTGCTGCATGCAGAGCAGAAAAAGCTACCGCAAAGAAGCAATTGCATGATGGAAGCAAGGCAGCAGAAAGATCTGTGCTGGAGACTTATTCCAGCAGAGCCCCGTCAATATTCTTACTCATAAACCACTCTCAAATGAGATTTAAGAGAAGGAAGGGGGATATTAGGATGACAAGGAATTCGTTCATCTGCAAGCTAAGCTTTGTGCTGTAATTTTTTCCAGTCTCTCTCACTTTGTGATGTGGAAAAATTATTTAAAATCCTTAGCTGTATAAAAGATGGTTTTGTTCTTTAAGTGTGTCTGAGGAAGAGAGACAGAGAAAGTGACAGAGAGAAATGGATGCTCTTGAAAGAGAAGTAAATAGCACTGGCTAAAGTCCGATAGTGTGGGCTGACTGGGCGAGCTTTCAGCGCTCAGTACCAACTGCAGCCCTGACCTGCAACATCCCTGCTTTCCTACACTGGGCCCCTCTCAAGCAATGACAAGCGTGGGTGCCAGACTGAATGGTTTTGTGATGCAGACAAATGTCTGCTCAGATGAAATCACCAAAACTAATTTTCATTTTCAACAGAAGCCAAGATTTGTGCCCGAAAGATGAGGAGGCCAAGTACATTTACACACTGTGCCACCCAAGTCACTAAAAGATGTAGTTAAAGAGTTTTACTTCAAGGAAATATATGCTTGACAACACATTCTCTGAACCTCTCTCTGTTTATAGCAGCATACTGTGTTTTTTTAAGCCCTCACACTGCTCGTTCTTGTACACCTTCTTTGCAAAATGAGATTATTTTCAAAAGGCAAGGACCAGAAATGGATCTGGTAAGGCTCAGTAATTCAAGCAATATCCTGTCTTGCAGAACATCACTTTTAGGACTCATCCTACAGTTTCACCAGTTTTTGAAATATTTAACTCCTCAGCAGTCCATTAAGAGCTTCACCTCACTGCAACTGATTTTAAATTCAAACTGAACACACATCGAGCCATCGAGCAATTGCTGCTACTGAGATAGAAACGTTAGCTTGCTAGTTCCTACACTTAACTCCTGTGTGCTGCTGTACCAAACAGAATGGCAGATTCTTTCTGCGAGGGCTAGGCCAAGTCAATCCCAAATCAGAAAAATAACAGGACCTGTTATGAAGACAGTCGTTGACAGATTGTTTAGGATCAGCAATAGCTGTCTGACCTATTCATAGAGCTCTCATGTGATCCTCCAGTACACAAATGTACACTGTCTTTGACAGTGACGTATGCTGTCATAATACAGCCTCCAGTGAGCTGCCATAACCTTCCAGTTCAGAGTACAAATTAAAGATGCTCTGATTCATTACAGTGCATGTGCATCTTTTATTAAGAGTTTCAGATTTTCTGTAGAATACCTTCTTCAGAGCAAGCTGCATTCCTTTTTAAATTCCCAATATTGCTCAACATGTAAATAAAACTTATGTCTGAATATTGTTTTTGTTTAATTCAAATGAGAGTACAGAAGTTATTCTGAACTCTCAGCTGTACTTGGTTCAAGACAGTACAACAAAAAAATTCATCCTTTATTCATACAGAGTTCATAGTCAAACTGATTGTTACAGATTCCACATTTCAATTCACATTTTGAATTCACGCTTCTGCCAAACCTACCAGATCTAAATCTAAGTTGATCAACCCTTTCCTAGATTTAAATAAAATCAACAATGAGTCTTCAGATTTCACAACACTATAAATTAGCATTTAGTTTTTAGTAGCTTAATAATCTAATCTCTCTACACTTGGGGCTTAATGGTGGTGCCAACATATAAAAAATCGTAAGGAAATAAAGCCTCTCCTCTCCCTATAAAAAGTATTCAAAGCAAAAAATCAAATGTAGTGCCTGATATTCTGAACCATCTCAAACAGTTCTTTAAATTCTTCCAATATCACAACAATTCCTGAGGTGTTTAATTCCACATTTTTAATGTGGTAATTCCAATGCAATTTTGACTCCAAGTTCTTGCTTTTTAGAGATGTAAGGGGTAACCTAAGGAAAAAAAGCAGGTATTGTAGAAGACAACAGAAGAGGTCTAATGTTTTGATGCATTTAAGGTCTGCTGTTCCTGAATGACCTTCCAGCTTATTCTACAGACACAATTTTACCAGGCAATGGCAGCTGTACACAAAACTTGTGTTCTGCCTGGATCTGAACTAACCTTCCAGTATATGCCCTCAGCAATACAAGTAACCACAGTGTGACTGACAGTACTTCTGAAGGTCACATCTAATCATGAGAGCCATTGCTCACACAAGGTAGGGGCCTTGCTAAATGGTGTAAATATGCCTGATGATGTTGCTGCTACTTCCTAGGAAGAAGGGACAGTACATGCAGCAGCTCAAAGAAGCCCAAAGCTAGTATAGTGATGGTGATCGAGGTGGAGAGAGTGTGCATTAGAGGCACAATGTCTTGCTGTGGTACTTTTACTGGCATTAACAGCAGTTTTTCCTAAGATCCTCAGAAAAATCTTGTTCTAGTGATTAGTGAGATACTGACAAATTACAGCCTTGTAAGAAAATATACGTCTGCAATACTTCACTAGTAGAGATGGGACCAAATAGTTTGTGTTTTTCAAAGAAGAAACAAGAGCTTACTTTTAGAAAGGGAAAACTTCCATGATTCAAAAATAGTCTGAACTCCATCGCAAAAGCAAAGGAGCAGGAAAGTAGATGGGAAAAATCCTAAATTAAAATGAAAGGCTAAATTGGCTGAAGCTGATACTGATGTACACAAAGGAAATAAACAGCATACATGTTAGTAAAGACAGCTGATAATTTGAAAACCAAATTAATTCTTTTTAGTCCTTTGAATTGTATTGTTATAATGCAGTCAAGGAATTATTAAGGAAATCTCTATGCTTTTTAATGCAACATGGTGTATATCCATGTATTAAACAGAAAGCAATTGTTATACACAGAAGTAAAGCACAGTAAAATGTTGTGTGGTTCACTGTCATGCCCATTTGTTTATATTTGGGTTTATGATGATGTATCATTTTTTAAATTCTATGATCACGGTTCCCTAGATGACATTATAGCAAAGAAAATCCTTGGTAAGAGAATGAAACAAAACACCACTCTGAGAAATCAGGTGCAAACTTCTCAGAGAGTCTGTTTGTTTATTGCTATGACAGTGCAAGTCAGTTGACATAACACAAGTTTCGAGCAGTATTTTCTGAAATAAGTTAGATTTGTCAGTACAAAAATGTGATTACGGACTGTGCAGAGAAAAGCAAGCGTACCAGTCACAGATATTGACCTTGCACTATCCACTAACCCTGAACTACCAAAGAATTTACACTGTGCTTAACTTCCAGCATGCAAATAACCTATGTGACTTCTAAGGAAGTGTATATCATATAAATCTCCATCTCCATTATATGCCTAATATTTTTGAGAAATGAAAGCAGAGAAGGAAAAAAAGAGAATTTATTGTCCATGCATGTTCCTGAATGTGGCCATACATCTCTGAAAATGACGTTAATGATTTATTCCAGAGAGTTCATCACAATATTTGTTTTTCCTTAAACTCCAAAATGAACAAAACCATGGCCTGTTTCTCTCGAGGTCTTCAGCTGGGGGACTAGAAATATGAACAGTTCTTGTTATCTTACAAATGGAAACAGCATTTTAACACCAGATATTTAAACCGCATGAAGGCAAATTCTAAAAAATGTCTTAATCTGTTGAAAGAATCTGTTTATAGATTCACTAGAACTGCTCAAAATTTCCTGAAAATGGACCAGACATATCCACCCACCTCCAACACAAGCAGAGTGGTTAGGCGGTGAATGTAGTTGCCACATTCAGCAACAGACTGAGAAAATCCCAGAAGTGTCTTACATTTTGTGTGTTGAATTCCACACACTCTTGTCCTGTATGGGGTTAAAAGCCATAAAAATAGAGACGCAGTTCACAGTGCTTTTTGGCTACACTTGATATGGGGAATTACCTTGATCAAGTTTTGATGCCAAATGTGTTCCCAAAAAGCCCGTATGCTGTGATGCCAGGGGCACCATGAACTATAGACAAAGGGAATTCCTCCATTCACTTCAGCAAATCCTGAAAAGCAGAACAGCGAACTCAACTGACCTCCCAGCAGCACTGTACCGTGTTCTGTCACCACCACTTGCCATGCTACGAATCACATCCCATTTTCTCAAAAGTAAGTAGCACTCGGGTGATTTCCAAAACTCCAAAGACAAAGGCAATTGCTCACATGGATAAGAAAAATCAACAGGATTTGGCCAGGTTTTGGGGGGCTGCCAGATTCATGCACCTAAATATTGCACTCCTCATTATAAGCTGCATTCTAAAAGAAGAAATGAATAGCAGAGTAATATAAAAGAGAAAGAAAATAGTGAGAGGATACTATTCTTAAATCAAACCATCAAAACTAAGGGAATACAAAGTTAAGGTAACACTTAAATTCATCAAACACAGTGGGCAGACTGAAGCCTTGCAAGAAAACCACAACTCCATTGAATGTAGCTGCCTTTGGCTACACCTCATCAGAGGTGTACACAATAGCCTAGCAAACTCATGGAGCACTGAGTTCTCCTCTCAGCTACTGTGGAAGACATACAACTCATGTAATGGCTTTGGTGGTTCGTCTGAAAAAGTCACACAGTTCTCCACATATTCAAGGGAAAGCAGGTTGTTTGAATCGCTCTGGGGCAGGATTACTGTCTCTCTCTGCTTGTCATGGAAGATGCATAGATGACTTACTTTACACCAGACATTGAATTTAACTGAATTTAGGAGATATGAGTCTTTCTGGGGAAGACTGTAATTGAGATTTTACTTGGTAGGATTTCAGATTATGTTCTATTGATTTTTGAAGATATTTTAAAATATTTCTTCTTATAAGGAACTTAAAAAAGAATGAGACAGACACCCCCCACCCCCCCCCACCCCCCAAAAAAAAGACAGTTAAAACACCTCTTCCCTATTTACTCAACTCCCACAGACCAGGATCAGTCCTAAAAAGCTCTGCACACAGGACTCACATAAGGCTCATGATGTCAGTGCATGTATTTAATTTTACTTGCCTTAGGTCCAGAATTTACTTTAATTTGAAAGGGAGTTTCACCTGTGACAAAACTGCAGGATTGAGTTTAATTTTCTTGTTGTATAGAACAGAAACAAATGGGACTAATAAATCTTCAATAGAAACTTACAAGATTTTTCTGGCTTAATAAATTTAGCCAGAGGGCAACTGCTTCTAAACGCTCGATATGTAAAAAGGGATCCTCATTTCCATTAGCATGCAAATTCCTTACACTTTTCATCAGAATTTAAGACATTACCTCTTACAAGTTTTTAAAAATGTGGGTTTCGTCATTTGGTTTGGGTTTTTTTTCCACTCACAGCCATTTGCACGTGGCCATACAAGCTCTTTGGTTATCACATAATTTCTTCTGCCAAGCTGGGTTTGCATTTTTTTAAATTTAAAATTAGTTCACTGCACATGCAAAAGAAACTAAAAATATCTACTTCTGTAAGATTCTCAGGTGCTTTCATCCTCCCTTTCTCCAGGTAGATGTCTAATATATTTCCTCCTTTTCCAGGCAATTTACATAGCACTGTGAGCCCGTCTTTAAAGATTAATGCACATGGAGTGAAGTATTCTACAGGCTGTACAGCTCTTTAACTATTTCCTTTAAGCTCTTGCACATATATGTAAAAGAAAAAAAAAAGAAAGATTATTTGCAGAGTTTGGCAATGAAAATGAGGTGTTAGTAGCATTTTGAGCTGGCAATAAATTTTATTCAACTCTTTTACTACTTCATGGCAAAGGCAACTATTTCTTTTGGAGTGTATTTTAGCAGCAGGAGATGAGGTTTTACAGTTTAATAATGGATAGTTTTGAAATAAATTCACTGTTTTGTAAATGACAGTGTACATCAGATGTAAATACATGTCAAAACTGTTTTTTAGTTGTTCTATACTGTCATCTTTCACATTTCTGAGAGAAATGAGCAAATTAAAATAAATCTTGCAAAACAAGGTATGGATCCTGGAGTGCTATACATTTTTACATCTAGGCAAACGCAAACAAGCTCTGCAAGCAAAGGAAAGAGTGCTTTGTGACTTCCACGCAGCCAGTGTCAGCTCAGGCCAAGCTGAGGAAGATTTGTGGATAGCAGAGAGTAATGGCTGGGGCTCCGCAGAGCTAACATGGCTACACGGCTTCCAGCTGGCTCAAAGCACCAGCAGAACCAGTAGGCATCTGCTTGGGAATGAGGCAGGCCTGGCTCGCATCTACTTGCAAATGCTGTATGGACATACAAAGCAGTGGATATACATTATTTAAAATCACAGAGCAAGTTGTTGAGCTTTAATTTGCTAGAAATTATCACTCCAGGTCTGTCCTGCTGTTACACCATTCCTCAAGGTGCCCTTTCTCACGTCAAAAAAACAGTGGGCTTGGTGGAAATTGTTCTCATCTCTTTGAAGCTGTATATGAATTGTTTTATTCATATAATTATTTTTTTTCAATAAGTCAAGAGATATCAAGGGTTAAAGGAGTTGGCCCTCCTTATTTTCACTAATCCATCCCCAACACATTGATCATCCTGTTTACCTTTGTTCAGAGAAACAGCAAGGGAATTTACACCACAGCTGATGGTCTTGAGCCTTTGTACAGTTGACTGAACAGGCAACGCTACTTGCTATGCTGGTGCCAAAATAGTCTACAAACACCTCTGGTTATGGTAACCATGCCTATTCCACTTACATGCTACTATTTTTTTTTCTAATTTTCATCTCTTTTCAATCTAATAGAAACAATTACTCCTCTCAGCTCTTCTTTAAAGTTCCGTTTATTTTCTATTTAACTATGTAGTCAAGGAAAAGCCAAATTTTCACACCGTTAAATGTATTTAATTGTACTGGATGTCATTATTTACATTCAATTTTTCTATGAATTTTCATGTTTACTGCGTGCCACAGGCTTTTAATTAAGCTGCCACTGAACTACAAATTTTATCAATTGCTATATCATGTAATTCTGTATGTGTGTGTGCATGAACACTTATCTGTGCAGTGGCCTACAAAAATAAATACATGTTTTTCACCCACATGGCAAAAATACACTGGAATAGCAGGAGCTGGAAAATAAAATAAGATTCCAAACTCGAGGATTCAAGAATGATAAAACTTAACAGAAACAGGGAAATGTACATTAGGGAAATGTGTGGTCTTTGACAGTAAAGATATGGGCGTTTTAATTGTAAGAGCAAGGAAAAAATCATAAAGCTGTCAAGATAACTTGAGTGACTTAGGAACCAAAGTCCCAAATTGCAAACTAATCTAGGTATTTTGGGTTGTCAGTACATTTGAGAATTATGGGACTTGTTGTCCAATGTTCTACTTCTTGATGATTTTCAATTCATATCCCAAAGTTGAAATCATGAGAATATAGGACTGGAAGAATAATCTGACACTAGTAGCCTGCATTAATAAGCACCCACACAACAGAGATTTATAAGGATACAGAGATACCACAGGCCACCAGATGCTTCCTGTACCATATGCAGAGCTAGATGGAGAGCTATGGCTCTGGAGCTTTTCCTTATGGTGCATTTTAGTTCAAGAGCTTCACTGTTACCCCAGGTCCCTGCAGCAGTAGGATATTTGTGAAATAAAACTCCAAAGTTATTCCAGGAAGCTGACCTCTACCATTTTACACAGGATATTAAATAGACCCCAGCTGTCTCCACTTAGAAGTGACTTAGTTCCTATGTTTTATAAAGATCCATTCAGCCGCTTCCTGAGTTATCACAGAATTTCTGTGAAGGAAAAGTCAAACTCTCTAGTTATTTTCCTTCTCCACTTTCCATGCAGGCATTTTTATTCATTCTATTTTATGTGAGCCCCTACGTTACATGGTCATTGATCTAAGCGCAGTACAGCTTGTGTGCTTTCACTCCAGGAGGCAGAGAAATGACATGGACCTAGAATTTTCAAAGCACAAAAACACTTTTTCAGACTTGTGAAAATTACAGCGACCAATATACAAGAAAAGGCATGAGAATCATGTCCATTCTGAAAATTTTAGTTGAATTGCTTCAAGACTCAACAGTCTTTTTAAGAAGACCTATTTAAAACCTGAAAAGATGATATTGCCATATTTTTATATAAAGGATGTACTCTGGGATGAATGAGTTCTGGAACTGAGTGGATAATGCAGCTTAAAGGTATTCATTTGATGGTTGAAAGAAGAAGAGATCTAAGTGGCCTTAAATTTACAAGATTTTAAAAATTTTAAAAAGGAACGATATTAAGAGGAAATGCATGATCCCATCACCTACACATTTCCTAAAGCCTTAAAAAATATATTTGTACTGCATACAGGAGAAAAAAAAAGGCACTTGTTTCAAAAATTAGTTCTGGTACTTCCAAGAATTGACATCCCCTGTTCAGTTGCTGCTGCAGCAGACTGTGCCCCAGTTAGGTTAAGCCATTAGATTTTTACACTTTTGGATATTGCCTGGGCTCTTTGCTGCTCACATCAGGCTTTTTAATTTTCATTTACTCTCTACAGAATACATTCAATAAAATTTACTATTTTATTACATTTAAGAGTGAGATGACATTTCAGTTCCAATTCCCAATGTCATGTAACTTTTTAAAAATAATTAGCTTTTGGGATATTTTTTTCTCCTGGCTTGCCCTCATTCCCTTTCAATTTTTTTCTTTGAACTTTAAAAAAGAAAACTGTTCTGACATTTTAAAGACACGGGCTTTAAACTAATTGCAGTTCTACGTGTCTAACAATCCTAATCTATGTTACAAAATAATAATTCTGAACCTCTTCAAATCCAAATTTTGGAATTTTTACAGTTTTTCTTTTCCACGTAAACACACACAAGTAATATGCATATCCAAAGAGCTTAACCAAGCAGCTTATTTGCTTCTCTACAATTATATTGTCTTAGCAGTTCTGTAACAAAAAAGCAGTTTTCAAGCTCTGTAAATCAAGCTATGAAACAACTGGCTCCAATAGACGCTCAACATAAAAAATGATGGAGCAGAATCTGTTAGCATTATTGACTGATTTTAATTTTGCAGGCTATTACTATGCAACGTGGGCTGATACATTTCGAGATTATGGAAAAATGAAACTTTAAATACCAAAAAAAATATTCCAAGATGTAAAAGTATAGTGCCACTGCTTTCCAAGCACTCAGGTTTGGATAATTCAGAGTGGGATATGAGTTCGACACCAGAATTTTTCTACTACTTGTGATTGTACAATCATGTAGTTTGCTTGAAAGGAGTCTGAAGCAATGCATTAATAGCATCAGTATTTTATCAATAATGAGATTATTAGCCCACTTAGCAGCAAATCCTGTATGAGATCAGTATGGCAGAGTGAAGAGAAACGAAAAAATATATGCAAGAGAAACTACATCTCAGAAAGCTTTGGAAGATGCCTTAAGCCACTACAGGCTACATGACCATCCCTCTCCAACACACATCTTCAGCTCCTCTTCCTTTTGGTAAAAATTAACATGTTTTGACCAAAATGGCTTCTGCTGGAGCGTAGAATTGGGTACCAGGTGATCAAGCAATGCCCACCCATTCCAGCTACATCTTGTTCCCCTTAGCACTTTAATGCCAAGGGCAAAGTAGAAGCAGATTGTCTGAAATCAGTATATTTCACAGAAACCCACCCTCTGCTATCAGGAAAAGCACATAACTTTTGCCAACTGATACAAAAAGTGTCATCTACAAAGCCTACCAACAATTCACACACTATAGACTTCAGTAAAAAAAACAAGTTCCCTATAACACTGATTACTTAATTGATTGCCTCCTCTAATTTCTCAAAGTTCAAATGCCCTCTGGTTTCAGGTTTTTGTTCCCTCACCTGCAAAATAATTTCCTGTTTGCTTTTGTAACTTCTCTTATTTGCTGTAGAAACTCCCTATTATTGTTTCCACCTTCCACCTTTGAACTTGAACTGTACTGACTGGCATTAATCTCATACAGCTGGAGCAGGCTACAGTTGGGCACCCACTCTGCATTAGCCACCTGGGTGCTCTCTGCTCTCAACAAGACAGAGACAGGTGTTCCCAGAGGGCAATTCACTTTCTTCCATGGGGGACATGGAGGGTGTGTGGGATGAATTACTCTCAGAAAGTGTGTTCTCTCTCTGCACTGTGGGGAGACTAAATGACTAGGATAGAGTATGCTTTTAATATACTTGCTTAAGGTTAGAGGTCTCCTCACAATTATCTTACATTGCTGTTTTATTTTTTTCTGCATGGCTATGTCTACCTACTGTGCCTCTATCATGATATACTCGAGCAGAGCCATAAAGGGGGTAGAGAAAGATTGGAGTCTCCCTTTGATATCCCCCACCCCTCATGAAGAGTCTGAGGAACATTTAAACTGTCCTGCTAAGAACCCAGGAAGAGGCTATAGATTCAAAGCAGCAGTCAGGATTTCCAGTGACTAGGCAGAATACCACACCAGGAAAAGGTGTATGCCCAAGTGGCAAAATCTGCTGCTACAAATCTTGATTTAAGTACCTACCATGTTAAATCTGAGCATTTTCACATCCTACCTCTTGACTGATGACTTTTTTATTACCTTGTGTTTCTTAATCTCTCTTTTCTAAAGCCTACTGTTACTATATCAAGTTTGGGAATCCCTTTCTCAAAAACAGCAGATTTATAGTGGCCACTATAACTGTGGGTCTTCAATACAAGAATTTCTTTAACTAGCTATTGCAAGTTACCTCAGGCTATGCAGAGAATGATCTCTTTTCCTTATAGCCCAGGAACAGCTTCTTCACTAACAGTTTCTGTAAGTTTTGTCTTTAAATCTTGTTCGATTTGTCCACTTTATTATCAACAGTGGATAAAATTGTCCTTTATTAGTGTTTTAGTAAACTTAATTGACTTTCCAGCTTCTTCCAGAATTATGGGCTCAATATCCTTTCACTGATCTAGGGAACAGTGGAAGATATAAATTTACCTTTTATAACTTAAGCTTTGTCTCTGCAGAATGGTCTTGTCCACTTTCAACTTTGGGTTAGTGGAAACCAAGCATTTTCTTACAGGCATTACAATTTCCTATTGATTTGGGACATTCCAATATATTTAAAATATTCTCTAAAAAAGACTCCCCTTCTCAGTGTTATTCATCTATTTGGGTTATATCTGTAGCAAAAACACATTTCATTTTTAGTCAAATGGGTTCCCGGACTCTTCTGTGCAACTCCTAACCATTTTTGCTGTTGTACTGCTACAGTCTTCTGTTTCAGCCTAATTTCTGTTTATATTTTTTTCACTAGTGCAAAAGGTCTGTTTTCAAAATAAATGACATCACTAAAAGATGTTTTAATCTGGCCAAATAAAATTAAAAAGTAATAAAACCTTCTTGACTTCTTAAGAAGACAGACAACGTGAATAATAAGCAGAATTGAATTAAGTAATATCAGGTAACTTTTTAAAAATTATGTTACAAGTGCAAATGCATGTCATGCATCGGATTCTCTGCAATGAAGATATACAGGTGCTCAGTTCTGCAGAAGTACTGACTTGTCTTAGCCCTTCCAAGAATGCCAAATCTTTTAAGTTTAATGAGACATTTAATGCTAAATTTTAGACCACAGTCATTGATTCAAACCTATCTAGATACGGGTATTAGTTCTTAAATCAAAACTTGTTGCTCAGCGTTTTATAAAAAGCAGAGATGAACATTAAGGCAACAAATTGATTAGAGATGTCTGCAACGAAACCACAAAGATCAGTGTGTAGGCCTATCTCCATTAACAATCTAGAAGGTTATCTAAGGATAAAAAACCATACTAATTAAAAGTGCAGATACTGCTCAATCTCTACATTGTAAAGATCTCAAATACAAACAAAATATGCTGTTAGATAAAATTAGCAAAATGAGATTCACCTTACAATCTACATCCTAGCAGAGAAAAATACAGGTCATTAACTCTCACCATACCAAAGAAACTTGAAAATCAATAATGAAGGTTCTAGTGCTGTGCTAATGAATAACAAGACAGACAAACTTTCAGTGCAGTATAACAATCAGAAATTATCTATTTGTAGCTATAGAAGTATTTTCTCTTCAGAAAGATGTATGTAGCACTGGAATGACTACGCCTTTGATGCAACCTGAATTTCACAGGTAAGCACAGCTTTTCACATAGAATCAGAGAATCATCAGGTTGGAAGAGACCCACCGGATCACTGAGTCAAACCATTATTATCAAACACTAAACCATGCCCCTCAGCACCTCATCCACCCGTCCCTTAAACACCTCCAGGGAAAGTGAATCAACCACCTCCCTGGGCAGCCTGTTCCAATGCCCAATGACCCTTTCCGTGAAAAAAATTTTCCTAATGTTCAGCCTGAACCTCCCCTGGCAGAGCTTGAGGCCATTCCCTCCTACAACCTCCTTTCAGGTAGTTGTAGAGAGCAATATGGTCTCCCCTCAGCCTTCTCTTCTCCAGGCTAAACAACCCCAGCTCTCTCAGCCATTCTTCTTAAGGCCTGTCCTCCAGCCCCCTCAACAGCTTCGCTGCTCTTCTCTGGACTTGCTCTAGCGTCTCAACACCCTTCTTGTGGTGAGGTGCCCACAACTAAACACATACTGCTTAGGTGATGACACTTCAAATATTTCAGAGGGTACATACTAAGACAAAGAGGAATAGTTTGTGGTGCTAAAAGGGAATGTAATTAGGAGTGAAACAGGTCAACAGAAACTCTGAGCCTCTATCAGTGAAACACCTCCTAATGAAAGAATTATGTTTATATCTCAGTACGGTGAACTCAATGGTTGCAACCTCTAAAATCTGAATGGTAAAGTCTCAAACGTGCATGCTTGATGGGACACCTCTGTCCACTCTGCCTGCCCAAATGCATTTTTGTTCACATTAACATTGGGAATTTATGATTTGAACAACCACAGCAGTTTGCATCAGTGTAGTTCTATGGCCTTGAACTTCGCCGATGTAAATTCAAGCCTTAAATTTAGAACTGCATTCTTCCAGCTCATTAGCTGGAAGACGTGGTTGCAATTCCCCTGTTAGTAGTGAGTGTTAGGTTGCTCACATAGAAGAGTGGTTTTTAGAACATAATACAAGAATAATCAGAAGATTTTCCTTCAACTATAATCTTCTGGTTAAAATACTGGATATATAATGATCCACCACTGCAAAGTCAGAACACTTAAGGATCAGAAACACCTTTGCTGGAGAACAGAATCTGACTTTAATTTATTGAAGGGCTGTCATTTATTATGAGATACACTGATATACTGGACAGCCGTCAGAGTTTTTCTAGGAAAATTATTTGAAGAGTGAGGCCAAGTGAAAGGCAATAAACATATGAAATACATAATACTTTAAATCGGAAGAATCTTATTTCATCTTTAATGTGCATCACAATACATCTATATAATCAGGAAAGTGGCAGAAAGTCAAAGCTAGGAGAATGACAGAATGTGGGAATCTTACTAACTCTAAAAGGTACACAATTTTAACACTGATACAATACATGAGAAACTCACCATATTTCTATTTATATGTTGGATTTTATTAGAACTTTATTCAAAATACTGTTTCTAGAGATGTTTAACTTTGTTGCAAATAAAAGACTTCCATACCCTCTATCAGTTTTTAATATTATGAGTTTTTAAAAAAAAACTATGATTATATGTTTCTATGCATTACAGGTTTCCAATTTATTGTAAAAATACTCACAAGGAGTCCAATTCCTTCTCATAATGAGTGAAAGTTAAATGTGACACTCAACGGCTCCATGGTCCTCCCTTTTTATGGAGAAGGAGCAGACTGGGCAAAGCCCTCTGAAGTTGTTTTGCTTCTGTGTAGCTGTGTATCCAAACGAGTCCTCCCCCAAACATCTAAGCACAGTCAGTACATTCCCAACTCCTACTGCCAAGTTAAAATGAAAACAGTCTTAGTTCAGAAATGATTGAGGTGGTTTGCTCTAATCAAATTAAACCAGCCAAATGTTCTTTTCAAAGGTAACTGTCTACTCTGCAGCTGTATGCAAAATACCACATCAAATGTGGAAAAAAAAATAGTGTTAGAATTCTACCCTTACAGTAGAGCCCTGGCTCCACAGATGAGGAAAAACAAAAGCACCAGTGCAGCTAGGAACTGCACTCACAGAAAGTGCCTAGAAATATACTAACTTAAGAAAAAGCAAACAAAGTACTTAAATTTCCAGTTTATAATTAATTGATTTCAGGAAGAAGGGAATTCCCTGACATTGTTAAACAGCAACCAAAACTTTCAGTTATTTATCATAGTGACCACATTTCAAATAGATATTAAAAGACTAGCCAAAGCTTCACACAAAAGGTAGAAAAAAAATCACATAGGCTTTTCCATTCTATTTTTCACTTCCTTTCTCTGTTTCTATCAAAACATGTAACATTCTGCACTGACTAATGTTGCAAAAGTCCAAACTAAAGAGGTTTTGTTTAAACTCAATATGATTCATCAGCACTAGAACTAAGTTTTCAATCATTAAATATGGGAAATTCCCGCAAAGATGAATATATATGCCAGTTATTTTTTTACTTTTCTTTTACTAAGAAAATATCAGTCACCTGTTAAAAATAATCTAGAGTGGTAACCAGTCAGTGAATGGTTTTAAAACAGCATGGAACTTCTTCCTAAGTTGGTATGGCTTACTAGGTATGTCATGGGAAATCTCCCCAGGGTGACTACACCAATATAAGCAAACCAGCACATTCCAATATACCCTGTATTCAGGTATCTGAAACCATCAACTGCTCCTAGAATTACGTAGGATGTTTCTTAGGGTAGAGACCCACCTTCTAAAACCCTGAAAAGACATACAATGCATCATATGGAAAAGTTTCTTATTGCTCATATAAAACCTTCTTTGTTCCACCTAAAGAATGTGTTTTAACTGTGTTAGAATTTTAAGTTCTGATTTTAAAAGAATTATTTAGCAGAATATTTCCTTGTGTATATTTCTAAGGATGGGACAAATTTTCAAAGGCTAACAGTAAATAAATACAATACAATAAATCAATACAGTAACTTGGATGCAATGAGGTATTTTGAAACAGTTTGGAAATTGACAGTCCCATTTCCACACTTTGATGATTGTCTCATCAAAAGCTTACCAAGTGGCAGTCACCCAAATGGAAAATGTCAAAGTACACAATGGAAAAAAATGCTCCCTGTAAAATTCTAAAGTGGTTTGTTTGTTTATTACTTTATAGTTTAAAAGTATAGCTGTTAAATAATCATGGATGCATAACTGAAAGTATTATTCAGAATTTAAGAAAAACATATGAAGAACTGATATAGGAGAACTTTCCTCTCTTTTGAATGAAAAAACACTGCTTAGTTGTATGTGTACATGGGCACAGTTATCTTTTGATAATCTGTTAGATCATTAAGAATAAAATTGTTCAGGAAAACTGGAAATCAGCTAGATTTTGTACAAAGAGTAAAAACTGAATGCTCTGTATACATCTGCAAAAGATTTGAAATCAACAGTAACTTATATTTTATTTAGGGTTATATAACTTTATAAAATAATCTTAAAACTTCTGAACTGATTAGGTCAACTAAGAATTACTACAAAGACAACTAACCACTCAATACCAAATTCAAATTACTGCTGTATCAGGGTAGTTATATTATTTATTCTGCATTATTTATTTTAACTTTTAATAGAAAAAACTGACTAGAAATAGGGTTTCAGATAATGTACTATACGAATAAGAATCAATTTCTGTGATTCCTATTATGTATATTACCCCTGAACTCTCTTCAGAAAAGCATTATAAAATTCAGTGCATGATTAACCATAGCTATTTCTATTTGATAATGCACTTACATCTGTGCTAAACTTCAAACGACGACTTAAATCCCACTGAGTGTACTTGAATGCCTGAGTGCTTAGCTGAATCACAGCTTCCAGGCTACTTTCTCTCAATTACCTGAAAAGAGCACTTTCCTTCTCCCTGTTCTATTCTGCACCGCAGTCAGCACTGAGGTACCATGAAGCAAATGGCAAAGTCCTAATTTATCTACTCTGGTCCCTGTTTGCTGGGGTAAAGCATCCATTCTCCTGTCCTTTTCAAGGCTGTTTTGAATCCTGGACCCCACTCCATTAATCCAGGGATGCCTACACTTTGACAGGCAGTCGCAGGCTGTCAACAGCAATGGTTGTAGCAAAATGAGCTGGTTTTCCATTCTGGGCAGGATCCAGCAAGACTAAATGGCTCCGAGAACAGCATAGACATAACCATCCACAGGTTTAAAGAAGGAAGGGAGTACTGGACATAACCTAAAACGTCTAACATTTACTCACACAAAGACTGGAAACATGTTTGTTTTTTTTTAAAAGGCTTAGATTTGGAGTAAGATAAAATACTTTTTGAAGACAGCTTGTATTCACTCCAGAAACTGGATTTCGTGTCAGAAGGCTATTCCACATTCAGCCTTTCCTTCCTGACATGATCTTATCTTGTCCTGTTTCTCGCAGGCCATGTGTTCAAACTAAATCATCACATCTATCACTAATATAGATTCATATAGACAGGAAGAGTATCACTTACTTTCCCTGTAGGTGCTTATTCTGTGTAACAAGCAGGTGATAGCAGGCCGGTGCTCATGTGTAGTCATTTCACAATGTCCTCTGCTAATTTAACAAACTTCGCCAAAGCTTACTGCCAAACCACACTCCTCCTTGCCCTCTTGCCACCGGAGAAGCCACATTTCCACAAAGACAGCCCCCCCCCTCCAAGACCTCTGCAGCGTCCCTCCTTGCAGTGGCAGGTCAGTGCAGGGACTATCTCCCTTCCACTCTGACCACCACTGCTCGACAGCTTGGAAATACCTCTCCTGCCAAGGCATTTCCCGTCATCTCATCTGCCTTGAAGACCATCCTGTTTGTGTTAGACTAAAACTGGCTCTGAAGCTCCTTCAGTTTTTCCTTCCCATTACTCATCCACCTCTTCTACCTCAGCTGAAACTCATCTGCCACACTAATTGCCTTAATCTGGGCAACTTTAAGTTTCAAGCTCAGTTTCTTCTGCTTTGTTCTATCTCTGCATCTTACTTTCTTTCTGTGTGCAAGACAATCCCTGTACTCAGCAATGAGCAACCATTTCCTTCTCTCCAGGGGCCTGCCAGATGCCATATGAGTGGTGCTACACAAAAAAAAATTGTATCACACAATACAGCACGTTGCTGATCTGCAAGAATGATGTCACATGCTAAATGTTTAACATTAGCTTGGCAGAAAAAGGAAGTAAGGAAGGAAGCAGAATTCATTGGAGACAAACACCCCCTAAAATAGAAACGTTTCACTTGACAGGATGAAACATCTCAATGCTTTTGAGAAGATCAGCCTTTTAACAGTAATGAAGCCAGCAGCCAGTATCAGTGTCACTACAAAGTATAACGAAAACCAAAAGCAGCGACTGCATTTTCAAATTCTTTTCCTTATGCATGTTCCCCTATAATTTCAGTGTAATCAACAGAACCAAAACAACTACAAATTCAAATTGTCTTGCAGAAGGTTAACTGGGTATTTATGTGATGTTACAATATGTTCTGAATGCTCGCTCTATCAGCTCAGAGAATTTCAGACACATAAAAAAAGGCATCTTCTTTCTTAGTATAATGCAGTTCTAAGCACTAAGACATTCTAGACTTCTGAGACCTCTGAGCAGAATCAAGTGCTGATCTTCATGTCACATGGGGACAGGGACGTCACGTGTGCCCAAGCCTCTTCCCCACACTCAGGTTGCCTTGCCAAGGGAATCACTTGATGGGCTCCAAAAGTACTCAAGTGCAAACCAAGAGATAAGAGCATGGGCCACTGGATGGCAAAAGCAGGGAAAAAGCAACATGACAGTATTGCTTTCAGAGGGCAGTTTACAGTGTTACTTATATTTCAATACAAAATGACATAAACCCTTGACATGGAATAATTGTGCAAATACTCATAGTTATCAGGTTTTGCTCATACTGAGGAAGCCTGCGGAATAGTTACACTTCCAGCTAGGTGGTCATACTGCTGAACCAAAGTCAATTAGCTGGGGCACCTATTCTGCAAGTGAATAGAATGAAAAGAACCAAGATTTTTAATTCCTTATTATATAATGATGACCTTGAATGGCAAGATTTCTGATACGTATCTTTGAAATAATGACTGAGATGAGACTATATTGTAATAGATTATTTTAAGTATTTCTGGTTATTTAAAAATTGAAGACTTACTAACCCACAAAAATACTAAAAAAGTTATAATAAGCAAAAAGAATATAAGCCAGAAAGTGAAAATATACAACTCTGCAGATTAGCTCTACTTGCCTAAGGTTTAACAATATTAAAACTGTTAAATATATAAATGTTAGAAAACAAGCACTGCAAGAATTACAGCACTATGTATTGTATTGCACCTCCTCAGAGTCCTGATGGAAAGGAGCTCTATATCATGGCAAATGTGAACAGAAGAGGATTTTGATCGCATAGCAATCATCCTTTTAGCTGTATTTTTCCCATGCCTTTCTGTATACTATTTCTGATAGTCTTACAAAACTGTAGATCAGTCCATCAGGCCTTACTCCTGTAAGTCAATAAATAGTAAATAGTCCAGAGACTTCCATTACTATCACTCTTCCAATGAAGATTAGATTTCCTTTCACTCCTTATCTTGCAGCTCTTTTTGCTTTGTTGTGCAGTGAAATCCTACCTAACTTCATTATCTATCACTGGAAAAGAAACCGAGCTGTGACAAATGCATCTTTTCATTGCATAAATATGGAAATGATAGACTGCAAAACAAAGCTTTCATAATAACTGAGAAGTAGCATAGAAAAATATGTTAATTTTTTTTTTTAAGTTATTTTGTGCTATTTAGGCAGTTCTGCTTTATGGAGAAAATTCTTTTCCATCCCCAATGCCAAACACCGGAGAACAGTTTTGGCTCTAAGCACTTCTCAGGATTTTAGAGGAAGGGAATCTATGACCACTATGACAGTCTTGGGTTGCAGCAGTAATGCTGGTCCTGCATCATGGCTGTGTGACCAACAAAGCCATTGAGCTCTACCTCTACATAGCAAGTACAAAGCCTTCTCCTTACCAAACTGTTCAGCACCACTTCATGGAGACAGAGAATCCCTGGACAGCTGAGCTCCTTACTGCACTATCTGAAGAGTCCCAGACCTAGCATGGTAAGATGTGGCCTGTGATTTCTGTTATTGCGACCAGCTGATGCCACAGTACCACAGATGGTGTATGCACCTCATCCATTTGAAGCCTGTCTAAACTTTCACTCAGAGAATGACTGTCAGTTTTCATTGAGCAACTCATGGATCACACACGCCATTACTCAGAGGTAACAGATTCAACATTGTATCTGCAATGTCTAGGTCTACCTACTTCTCTCAGGCCAGTGGTCTATAATATTCAGAAAAAAAGCTAGATGTCCCCTCAAAGTAAAAAAAAAATTTCAAATATTTTTGTTGTCATCCCAGTGCTCTGAAAATTAGGTAAATTTAATCTGGTATGTAGATAATGCATTTGTCATTATTTTTATTTACTAGCCTGGTCATGAAACCAGTTGCCAGAATGTATGCTCAAACAATGAATATTTTTGTGAACATAATGTGCTCAATAACTAAGTACAGCTAAATCAGCTGCTTAAAATTTAAGATCTTCTCTTACAGTATTTCCTTTCCTGGATATATTTACATAATACAAAATAGACATTTTATTTCAATAAGTTACAAACTATTCTACCATATTTTGTAACAGAACTGGGGCATTTAAATATTTTCAAATACTCTTTCGTTATAAGAATATTATTTCAGTCACTCCAAAGCAGCACCTATAACTTCATCTGCTCTACAGATTAAAAACATGCACAAGAGAGATAGTTCTTAAATAACATTCCTCACATTTTAGAAGAGGTAATGTTTGAAAATACTTCTTATATTCCCTGCCTGCTTGTGGAAAAAGAGCAGCCGACGTCCCAAGCAACGTGATAGATCACAGCCCAACCCTTGCATCTGAAACGCGGCTTATAGCAAAAGGCATAGGTGTACCATCACCACTATGAGGACCTGCAACACACTTTCAGAGATTTTTATATAGATGCTACATTCTCATGTTGCTGGTCATAATACTTAATGCTTGCAGACAATACATTTTCATTCAAACTTGTAAAAATATTTTAAGCTTCAATATATTTATACACAGCTGTGTTAAGATTGCACTGCACTTAAAACAAAGCAAAACAAGCCTGCAGCTGCATAGTCAGTTCATCAAACAGCTCTTTGGAAAACAAGAATTTAATTTTTCATGATTTTGCTGAATTCAGAATTAGAAAGTTCTTCAAAGAATCTTTTTCTGGAAAGATCTCAATAGCAGTAAAATGTTATGCAGAATTATTTCCAAACAAGGCTTACAATTTTCAAATACTTAAATGTCTAAACCTGTACACCTAAATACCAATTCACTCTCATAAATTACTGGACTGGTTTTCAGATATTTTAGAAACTCTCAGTTATCTCTACTGCCAAAGAAGAATCTTGTGTGTGCTCCTTCATAAACCAAGACAATTGATTCAGAGATCAAATACAACATGTTGCCCGAACTAAGATGCTCCCACTTTTTAAACGTATGGTCTAAACCTCTGGCATTACTAGGTGCCAGTCAAAAATAATGGTTATTAACAGATGAACAAACAAGAATTTATCACTAGCTACTCACTTCTGTATTTTAAATATTATTCTCTGTCTCACCTTTACTCCTCAATCTTAATCTCAACTCCCTCATCTCAGACTCTGAATCAGGAGGATCAAAGCTACAAGCCATTTTGATGGTCACCTCTACCTTCAGAATGTCTATTTCTCCAGGATTGAGTCTTGTGTACCTGGGTATATGCAAAGTGAAGCTTGTAACATTAACAAAAGATGCTCATAGGCTGTTAGAGGTTCCCAGTTATAGAAAAATGTAATGGGTACAGTAGGGTCAGCCTTACCATTGCAAGAATCTGTTTAAGAACACAGGTCATTTATCTGGGGTTTATGCAACCATCATAACAGAAGGGACATCCTGGCACCACTGCCACCATTTTGGAAGCAAGGCCTGACATCTGCACATTTGCACTCTCAGTAGCACAATTATCAGCACATGGTGAAATTTGTACCAGTCAAACAGTATTCAATTGGAAGGCTGCCTGCAAAGCTCGAAGTCTTAATCTGTTACTTTTAACACAATAATCAACAACCTTCTATAAAAACATCTAAAAAGGTGGAATGCACATTCCACTACCGCTTTCATAATCTTTGCTATTTTGATAATGAATAGAGCAGCTAAGTCAGCTGCAGCCAACAGAACTAATACCTGAGACAAAACCAGGGAGATGTTAGGGTTTTTCATTCTCTTATGCCTAAGAAAATACTGTATATATGGCTACTTGCCCATTCACTCAAACACTTAAGTCACACACCTATGCCTCTTGAGATGGCTGTTTATGCGTGTGAGGCAAAGCACAGGGATGAGTGAGGTCTGGCAGGAAGAACTATGGCCTGCTGAAACCTCAAACCACACTTTGTGTACCCAGTTTAGTGCTCGCTTCATCCACAAATCCAGAGTAGTGCCCAGTTCATTTATGTACTCAGACCTCTGCTTGCCCAATGTACTAACACCAGGACCCTACTGGTCCTTCCTCACCTGACCACGTTGGGGTGCTCAAACGTCTCCAGGTGCCTCAAAACTGCAACCTCTCGGATGGTGGACAGTGGCATCCCCTCCTCGCTGGTCTGCACCCGTACCCGCTTCAGTGCAACAAAACGACCTCCGTTCTTCAAGTCTCGGGCTTTGAACACCTTCCCATAGGCTCCTTCCCCAATCTCAGCCACACACTCATACTGTTGGTCAGGCATGTTTGTGCTGTCCTTATCCATGCTGGTGCTGCTCCTCTTCCTTCTGCACTCTGAGTGCCTCAAGGCAGCTCACCTTCTAAAAACCACCACTCTGCTCACGTTGCAGATGTGCCACGCACTCTGTACCTCTGACAGCAGGGCAGTGGGCACTCTTGGCCTCCTCTTCCTCTGCTATATAGGCCCCAAGGTGCCTCCTATTTTGGCCACCAGGAATTATCGTACAGTCTTTGGGAGCATTGTTTGTCTGAAGTCAATTCGATCTGGAGGACAAACCAAGCAAGAGAAGTGAGTTTAGTTTAATTCATCACCTTGCATTACTTAAAACCAGAGGAAATAAACTGATGTGGTAGGTAGCTACATCCAAAAACGCAGTGCAAAAGAACCACCAGGTTGACACACGTATCAAAGTCCTGGCATGGCCAACACGACACTACATAGATATCAAGGTCCATACAGAAGGCCACAACACGCAGCTAAAAAGCAGCCAGGGATTTTACTGTGTAATGGGCTGAACGTGGGGACCCTGTGAGACACGGAATATGGGGTGAGGCAAACTATGCACGTGTGAGAGGAAATTATGGCCAGGAACGTATGTCAGGATTGCAGGACTCAAAAGTTTCTTCAGTGCACATGGTGGAGTCTTGGAAAATATATCCCATGCAATATTATTGTTACTTATTTGTAAAAGGTAGCACGTGGAGGATTCAGCCTTTATCTGCTCTCTCCTGTGCTAAGCCCAGTATGAACACATTATGAGACAAGCTCCTGTCTCAAAGTGCCTGTGGGGAGGAGAAATATGCACATATTTAAATTACGATAATAATACGTTACAGAGCATTGCGTGCCAAAGGTAGATTCAGAAATGTTACACTTCAGCAAACCCAAGGACACGCAAGGTTTGGCTGCAGATCCAGCTACCGCTGAACGTTCTCCAGGCAGCTCCTCGCAGAGCAGCGTGATGGAAGATGGTCTGAAGGGCCAGCACGCTCTGCTCGCACCGCGGGAAGCTCCATACACACTGTCTATGAAACCGTAAGCAAATCCTCCGCCCTCACAAAAGCGCACATCGATCCTCCTTTTTAATGCGATACCGTGACCTCTGGGGCCGTAACCCTCTCCTACGCTGGATCGTTACCGCGTAGGGTAAAGAGCCCCAGGTGGCTCGGTCTGGGACAACCTAACTCGAACGCCCTCATAAAACCAGAAGTATTTTTCACGTTTATGCTGACCTTACACCTGAGCCGCAAACGAAAAGAGCGCTCCGAGAGACCGCTGCCCATCGCTTCCCCCCGGCCGCAGCCGGAGGCACCGCCCCGCGCCCCCCGGGGGAGGGGGGGGCACACGAGGAGCCCGCTCGCCCTGCCCGCGCGGTGCCGGCCCCGGGGGCGCTGCCGGCTCCAAGCCGTGCTTCGCGGGCACCCCGTGTGCAGCACGGACGCGGAGAGGGTGACCTGACCCCCCCCGACCCTCCCTCCCTGGCCCTTTCCTCGCTGCCGCCGGCACCGGGGGGGCCCCCACGCCGCCCCCGAGCGGCCCCGGCCCCGCGGGGCGGGCCAGGAGCACATGGAGCGCCGCGTTACCTGGTGCGCGCCGCGGGCGCCTCCGCCGCCACCGGATCCCTAAATAATCCTCGGCCNCCGCGCCCCCCGCACCTCCCCGCCCGCAGCATCACCGGACAGCGCGGAGCCCGGATCGACGCGCCTGGTCCCGCCGCCTCCGAGGAACACCTGCCCCGCCGCCGCCGCCCGGCGCCGCGCATCCCGCCCCGCCCCGCATCCCGCCCCGCNGCCCCCACGCCGCCCCCGAGCGGCCCCGGCCCCGCGGGGCGGGCCAGGAGCACATGGAGCGCCGCGTTACCTGGTGCGCGCCGCGGGCGCCTCCGCCGCCACCGGATCCCTAAATAATCCTCGGCCCCGGGAGAAAGGGGCGGGGGGGGGGGGGAGCCGGGGAGGGAGGGGGTGAGTCCTCCCTAAAACAAACCTCCCATTGAGCGAGGCGGGGTGGAGAGCCGGGGGCTGCCCCTTCACGCCGCGATGTCTCCAGCAGGTCCCGGCAGCGGCCGGCTGGGCCACACAGGTAGCTGTGGCTGCGGCTGCTGCCGCCGCCGCTCCGCTCGGTCGCCCCCGGCTCGCATCCTCCCGCCGCCGGGCTGCCCCTCGACTCTGATCGCTCTCGTCCCTTTCTCCTCCCACCCTGCCCGGGGAGAAAAAAAAAAAAACTTGAAATCAACCCCGGGAGCCGCAGCACCGCGACCGCAGCCACCCGGTGCGGGGCTCGGCGCCGGCCCCGCCGCTTCCCGGCCTCCGCTCAGCCTGGGAGCGGCACCGGCCTCATGCCTTTTTTTTTTTTTTTTTCCCTCCTCAACTTTTTTTTTCCCCCTGCTTTCCCACGCTGGCTGAATGTGACTTGACCCCGTTTCAAAGAAGTTTGACATAGTGCTTCAACATTTCCGCATTCCTCCCCGACTACAAAGGCTGCAGCCGCCTCCTTCTGCTTTCTGTCTCTGCTCTCTGTCTTCGCACTCAATGAAATCCTTCATGTGCCCCTGCCGAAGGCGGCCGCAAACCGCCGGGGTCGCCGCCAGCGCGGGGCGAGGCGCCCCGGGGGGTCCCAGCGGGGCTCGGGAGCCTTTGCTTGCTCCAGCCGCCAAATAACCCTCGTGGGGTTTCATTTCGAACCATCTCGGGAAATAACCGCGTAGAGATACACACGCGGTTTTTTTTTTCCTTCTGAAAAAACGAGGATTGTTCCGTGCCGCTGGGCTCTCCCGGAGAGCGCGGAGCTCCCGCAGGAAGTGAGCGCCCGTCAGCACCTTCGGGAAGGATCAAGAAGTTTCTTTCCCGAAGAGCTGCCCCTCCGGCACAGCCATTACCCCGACGGGCTGGGAGCCGGGGAGGCGAGGAGGGCCGGGCGTGCGGAGGAGCCCGTCCTCTGGCCATGGAGAAGGGTTTGGTTCTTAAAAGTATCGAAAAGTAAATAAATTACAAAGCGATGCCTATCTGCTCCGTCGCTGTAGGGGAAAACACACATCTGAAGTATCTAACTCCCCGGTACCCTCCACCACGTGCTCTTCGGGCCCTCGAGGATGGTTACGGTCCAGCTCCAGAACCAGCTCTCACGGTGGTTTAATGGAGAGGGCAAACCCAGATCGCCTCTTAGGATGGTAAGTGTAATTTAACGAAGTGTAATCTATAAGTAAAAAAGGGTATGTCAGGGACTTGGCATCATATACTGATTTAGAACAACTGAGAAAATAGATATAATACTGTACAAACAACAACAAAAATCGTATCAGTGGCATATAATTCCTCTGTCTGGACTCACAGCGCCACCAAGCTTATGTGAAATCCTGTAGTTTAAGAAGTGTTGTTTTCCTGGCTTCAAAACACCCCAGGAGTTCCACGTGCCCTTCCTATTTCTGAGAAGTTCGGAAGCAGCAGCTAGGGGGGCTGCTGAGGAGAAAGTGGCTCAGAGTAGGTAGAAGATCTCTATTCCCCTGGAGAAAGGGGGCTGGTACCGCTTATGCCTTCAAGGGAAAGGCCAGTGGCATTGTGTTTGCAGGAGACCATGCTTGCTTTCCAAAGCATAATTTGTGCTCATTATATATTTTACTTTAAATCACAAAAATACCTCAACAGCTTCTGAAGTACATGATTTATAAGAAAAAGATGGTGAAGTCAACAGCAAACCCGATAATCTTTAAATGTGCAAGTGTCAAAAATTAAAGTACACAGATCAAATCCTTTCTTTAGCAGATGTGAAAAATCACATTGCAAGGTTCACATGTACATCCACTGTGTCTCTTCAGTGCTCTGCTCTGTTTTGTAACATTTATGTTTTTCTTGTATTCCTTCCTTGCTTCACCCTCCTCTCCCTCCTTCCTTGCTTCACCCTCCTCTTCCTCCCTTCCTCCCTTCCTCCCTTCCTCCCTTCCTCCCTTCCTCCCTTCCTCCCTTCCTCCCTTCCTCCCTCCCTCCCTCC
>WAAB01022709.1:97708-111287 GCA_013389865.1 Piaya cayana
GCTGCCCAGGGAGGTGGTTGATTCACCTTCTCTGGAGGTGTTTAAGGCACGAGTAGACGAGGTCCTGAGGGACATGGTTTAGTGTTTGATAGGAATGGTTGGACTCGATGATCCGATGGGTCTCTTCCAACCCAGTGATTCTATGATTCTGTGATTCTATGAACTCAGTATGTCTATAGCAGGGACAAATGAGCAATGCATGCTGAAGTCATGTAGATAACAGTGGCTACAAAATCATAGAACCATTGAATGGTTTGGGTTGGAAGGGACCTTAAAGATCATCCAATTCTGACCCCTCTGCCATGGGAAAGGGCAAGTTCCAGTAGGTAAGGTCACTCAAACTTCCATCCAGACTGGCCTTGAATGCGTCCAGGGATGCAGCATCTACAACTTCTCTGGGCAGCTTGTTCCAGTGCTTCACTGCCCTCATGATAAAGAATTTCTTCCTTATATCTAATCTAAATCTCCCCTCTTTCAGTTTAAAACCATTACCTGTTCTCGTATCACTACATGCCCTTCTAAAAATCACTCTCTCTTTAGGTACTGGAAGGCTGCTGTAAGATCTCCATACAGTCTTCTGTTCTCCAGGCTGAACAATCCCGACTCTCTTGGCCTTCCTTCATAGGAGAGGTGTTTCATCCTTCTGATCGTCTTTGTGGCCTTCCTCTGGACTCACTCTAACCTTCTTGTACTGGTGGTCCCAGAGCCACAGTACTCCAAGTGGGGTGTCGTGAGAGAGGAGTACGGGGGTATATCACCTCCCTCAAACTGCTGGCAATGCTTCTTTTGTTACAGCCCAGAAGATGCTTGGCTTTCTGGGTGGCAAGTTTACATTCCTGGGTTGTGTTGAGATTCTCATCCACCAACACATCCAAGTCCTCTTCAGGGCTGCTCTCCATCCATTCTCTGCCCAGCCTGTATTTGCACTTGGCATTGCTCCGACCCAGGTACAGGACATTGCACTTGGCCTTGTTGAATTTCCTGAGGTTTGTACAGGCCCACCTCTCAAGCCTCTCCAGGTCCCTCTGGATGGCATCCCTTCTGTCCAGTGTGTTGACTGTGCCACATAGCCTGTTGTTGGCACACATGCTGAGGGTGCCCTCAGTCCCACTGTCCATGTCTCTGACAAAGGTGTTAAACAGCACCAGTTCCAATAATGACCCCTGAGAAACACCAGTCATCACTGGTCTCCGCTTGGACATTGAGCTGTTGACTGCAACTTTTTGAGTGTGACCCTCCAGGCAGTGACTTATTCCTGGTCCATCCGTGTCTATCCAACTTAGAGCCAAGGATGTCATGTGGGACAGCATCAAATCCTTAGCACATGTTCAGGTAGATGATATCAGTTCCTCTTCCCTTAACCACCAATGCCATAATCCTGTTGGAACACTTCCAAATTTGTCAGGCACAGTTTACCCTTAGTGAGGCCACGTTGGCTGTCACCAAGCACCTCCTAATTTTCCACAAGCCTAAGTATAAGTTCAAGGAGGATCTGCTGCACAACCTTGCTGGGCACAGAGGTGACACTGACTGGTCTGCAGTTCCCTAGATCTTCCTTTTTCCTTTTTTAAAAATGGGAGTTATATTTCCCCTTTTCCATTCAGTGGCAACTTCACCAGACTACCACAACTTTTCAAATATGGCTTCACAATTTCATCCACTGGTTCCACCAGGACCCACAGATACATCTCATCAGGTCCCATGCACATGTGAAACTTCAGGTTCCTTAGAATCATNAGCCCCTTCACCAGTTTTGTTGCTCTTCTCTGGACACTCTCCAGAGCATCAACATCCTTCTTAGATGGTCTTGAGCCTGATCCTCTCTTACAGTGGGCAGTTCTTCACTCTCCCAGGCCCTGTCTTTGCCTTCTGTGACTTTGGCCGTGGTGGCTTGAGCCCTTGGCCAGTGAAGACTGAAGCAAACAAGTCATTAGCATCTCAGCCTTTCCCATATCCTGGGTAACCATGTCTCCCATTTCCTTCTAGAGAGGGCCCACATTCTCCCTACTCTTCCTTTTATCATTGGTACACCTATAGAAGCTTTCCCTGTTGTTCTTGACATCCTTGGCCCGATTTAATTCTGTCAAGGCTTTAGTTTTCCCAACCTGATCCCTGGCTGCTTGGACAATTTCTGTATTTTCCTCCCAAGCTACCTATCCTTGCTTCCACCTTCTGTAGGCTTCCTTTTTGTCCAGGAATTCCATGAGAGGTTTTGCCTTTGTTGAGATACATCGCTTCTGAGCCTGGAGGAGGTGATCCTTAAGCATTAACTAGCTTTCTCAGGCTCCTCTCCACTCCAGGGTTTTATCCCATGGTAATCTACCCAACTGATCCCTGAAGAGGCTAAACTCTGCTCTCCTGAAGTCCAGGGTAATAAGCTTGCTGGGTGCCCTCCTGCACCCAAGGCTGTACTCGAGTTTGATGTTCCCCACCAGCCCCTCCTTGCTGGAGAGAATAAGGTCCAGCATAGAACTCTCCTATCACTGACCACAGCTTTAAAGTTAAGATTTTGTAAATTGTGAGCAGGTGTGTTTCTAGGATAAAAGCACTTCTGCCAGTATTCTGTGGAGTATAATGTGATCTTGCTGTACATGGATATACAGAATGAAAAAGACTCAGGAATTTAATGTTAAACATGCACTAACTCATTTTAGGAACATTCCAAATTCATAAATATATGAGCTGTTTATTATCCACACATACCAGAAAGCGTCTATCAAACATAATTATGCAGTAGATTATGTACAATGGACGCCTGCCAGTATTCCCTACTTGTACAACCACTATCTCAGGATGGTCAGTTCTGAGTATGAGGTCTGGTCTTCATCAAGAGATCCTCTTCTTAAGCTGCTTTAGAAAATTAAATTTTGTTTTCATGCCTGGTGCAAGCAAAGTGCAGTAGCTATTGAAAGCCAACAGTGATGTCAGGATGTCACATTTCTAATTTATATACCAAGCAGAAGAGATAAACATGGGATTTCAGGTACCAGATAATGGCAACAGCCAATTTAAAAATAAAAAAATACAAACACCCACTGGATCAGAACAAAGATCTCTGTAGTGCAGCTGCTAACAGAGGTTAAAAATGTATGCCTAAGAGTTTAATTCTAGTACTGTCAGGTCTGTGCTCTACTATTACTTTTTCAAGATAAATGAAATTCTCTGATGCCTAGAACTAGAGATTAAAATCCCAGAGTTCAAGTCCCTAGACTTGCCTCTGCTATTAGTACAAGAAGCTAAGCAAATAAGAAACTGTGTGTGCACCAGCCCAGCCATTGCTAATGTGATTCCCTTATCCCTGTTTTGCAGGGTGAAAACTGTTAAGGGTCCTACACAAGGGAGCCCTGTCATGATTTATGACAGTAAAGTTAACCAATTATTTATCTTTTTCTAAGTAAGTATATCTCAGAAATTAATGGGAAATTGCGTCACCTTTTAAGCACGGGTGTATACAGGCGGACATGAGTGTACATACACAACTCAAATACTATGCTCTGAACAAGATCTAACATTGCTGACAAAACCTCTCCAGCTATTAAAGAGAGATGACATGAAATGTAAAATAATTACTGGAGAGTTGAGCTACATACTTGCATGTTTTGTGATAAAGTAAATATATCGAAACAAGCTTGAACAAATGACAAAGTTATAAACAAAATTGTGCTGTATCCTTGGGCTTCTTCTAAGCTGAGAGATCTGGGAGTACTGCAGTACTCCATGTCAGGGCAAGACCAGGGTGTGTACAACTCTCTCTTACTCCTTCTTTTCCTCTTCTCTATGCTTTGCTTTCCACAGAAAATAAAGCCAGATTTCTGGGCTGGACAGAACCTGCAGCACCTTCCTGCCAGGATGGAGAGACAGAACCTGGGGACTTTCTGGGGTTCATGATTGCTTAGATGTGCTTCTGAGATTTCTAACACTTGTCGAATATAGCTATTGTATTATGTTTTATTTCCTAGAAGGTTTGCTATGTTGAAATTTACTGCGCATATTTTCTGAGTACTTAGGAAAAACAAACCAGAAGCAAGAACAGAAACCAACAAAGTAGATAGGTGTTTACAGCCTTCTTCATCCAGTCTGTTATTGGTGTAAGAGCACCTTTTACTGAAATCTTCTAAGTTTCATTGCTCCACTGATTAAAGTTCCCTGTTCAGTTTTTATGTCACAACTGAAAACACCAACCAGATCTATCCTTTGGCACAGCTCAGAAGTGAACATCTCCGTACTAATTTTATGACTGAATGTTTAAGTTTATTCTTTTATATGACTCAATTCCAAGAGAGACTAATACATCCAAATGTAACTTCCAAGGAATTTGGATGTCCACATTTATAATCATAGCCCCCAAAACTCCCATTCTTCTGCTGCCTAAACTGAAGTACACTGAATTCAGTAATTCAGGTTTCTGCTTTGGGGAATACAGCTGTTTCCCCAAATGTCCAATAGTAATGTAGTACAAAAGCCATTTAGATGGTAATTTTAAAAATCTAGGAAGAGCTATAGTTTCTCATAAGTCTATCTGAAAGCAGAAGTTAGACTGGTTTCTTTCCAAGTGTATGTTTACATATTGTTTCCACAGATCTTGAAAGCTCTTAACGGTTACAAGTATCAGCTTTGCTGTAACACCTGCCATTCAGAAAAATATCACAATCTTGCAGTTAAACACTAAAGGCGTTCTTATATTTACTGTCCAGTTGAGTACTTTCCCATACTTAAACCGCTGTTTATCAGAGAATAATTATCCAAAGGATTTCATTACAAGATAAGAAATGTATTGCAAGATAAGAATATTATTGCAATATTCACTCTTTTTATTGCATGAGCATGCGGTGGCTAAAATACAAACACGCTCCATAGGACTGTCTTTTCTCTTGAAACCATGCCCAAAAGGAAAAAAAAAAAAGTAATGCAACACCAGAGAAAATATTGCTTCTGTCAAGGTTTCTAGGTTTATTCTATCAGTTTCAGTCTCCTTAGCAAAATGTGAATCCTTTTCTTTGCCGTTATAAAAACAGTGTAAAAGGTCAAAATCACATGATATGTTTTTCTTACCATGCTTTACATCACCAAAGAATGTATCCCCTGACCTCTTCTCTTGGCCATACTTCAGTTCAGAAAGCAGTAGAAGATCAATGTTCTTCTCCAATGTTGCTGATAAAAGAAAATTGAGTCAGACCCCTGAATTCAGGAAAACTGCTAAAAACAATTAGATTTCAAGTTTTAGGTAGGGATGCAGCATATTTTGAGGGCCAGGCAATGGTTGTTCATACCTAACCTCAATGTAGCCTTCAAAGACACTGTGAAGCCCTGCAAAACTGCTAAACTCAGTAAAGATTATGCATGAAATTTATAGATAGGAGATAAAATGACTAATGCAAGGCAGAGACACTGGAGAAAATCAGAGTTTTGCCATCTTGATCCGTGAGAAGGCTGTTCCTGTCACAGGAAAGGGAGCGGCAGAGCTAAATGACGAGCTAGGACAGGACTCTGCAGAGCTGAGCAGGATCCAGCTGCCACTGTGGGAGGGAAGGGGAGGGTGAGACAGAGGCACTCAAGATATGCAGCTTGGGACTCAGCTTGCCCATCACTGTTACCAGCAGTGCCATTTCACCCCCTTCCTGCCAAAGATTGTCTCTGACTTCTGGCATAGGCAAAAGAGCCAGTGAGGCCACAGACATTTTGCTACATCCTTCTTCCCCTAGTCCCCATTTTGCTGTATGCTAGGCTTATTGAATCAAATTATGTATTGATATAAATGGGTCCTCCTTCCTTATTGTCTTAGTAATATTTTGCTACTACTTTAGCATTCTCTAGCATTTATACATGCTTTCCAGGAGCATGTTCTCATCCCCCAAATGCAAATTTTCCCTAAGTATCAGAAATGACAGTATAATGACAAGTAAAGCTGCTTTCTGAGTAATGGAGAGAAAGGGTACTTCTGTAAGTCAAAGACTCTTTCACTTTATATGCAGTCAAGCATTGATGCACTAGAGTAAAAGGAATCATTCTTGAAGAGTTTGGGTTCAGCCTGCCACAGAATTATCCGCAGGGGAGTTTTAGACTGCAAGGAGAAGCTGTACTCCCATTCATTTGAGGGAAAGGAAGTTCAAGGCTCTTGCAGTTTCAAAATAAGCTCAGTACCTTTTAGGACTGACTGAACAGTAAATAGGACAATTTGCATTTATAGTTCCTGATGTTTAAAATGTTTATTTTCTTTTAAGTAGAAACCACCATAGCAAGGGTAGAGAGCAGAGCTTAGCTGGAAATCTACAGACACTGGGATGCATCAAAAGCGACAGCATTTTGTATTGGATGTGACAGCTCCTCTGAAAAAACTATTTAAAGTTTGAGGGAGAAAAGCATGCAAATGGCATACCTGGTTTTCAAAAGTCCATCCAGCAGCTTGCATGAGCTTCAGGGGAGCTGCTGGGAACTCAGAGGCTTTCAAGGACTCTAAAGATTTAAAAAAACAAGTCTATTATTTAGATGTCTAACTTGAGGCTCCTGCTTCCAAAGTCATGTTATATCTCCATAATAGGTTGGGGACTTACTCATTCACCAAAAGAAAGAGATCTGAGCATAAAGATTATGGACTAATTTCACTTATATAATCAACAAAATTTTTGGTGTTCATCATCCAAGAGAACAAATTTAGGAGTCCTGCAAGAGGCTCATTGTTCAGTAATGTTATATCAACTCTTCATGATTCAGCACTGAAAAAAACCATTGGAATGAAACCAGTAGCTGTAGTTATTGCTTATCAGCTACACAACAAGAAATTTGACTCAGCAAAGTGAGCTGTCAGTGCCACACACATCAGATTAAGTATACAACTACCTTTTGCTTCAAGTTAATAACCAATGTACAAACTTAAAATGAAACTGCAAAGTGGTTAATCCGAATGCCTATCATGGTACTAAAAGTTTAGCAAAAAATACTAATGTCAAATGCCTTTGTCTTCCCATACACTGGACTTTAGATATTTGAAAATTGATTTTTAGCTAGTTGCTCAATCCTTTAGCAGAAAAGAAAATATGTGTTGTTCTTGACAAAGATGATGTTATGTGAGTTGCTGCTAAGTTTACCCATTGCAGTCAACTGGTAAAATTATAATTTTAAAGTTAATGAACAAGGATATTTTGAATTCAGCATTTTACTTGGCAGCAAAAGAAGCCTTAAAAAGACTCTTGCAGTGTTTCCACACCAGTTCAGGCATTTGGGATCCAGAAGTTGAGTAAATTACTGCCTGTCTTCCATTGGAAACAATATCACTGGAGAACATTATCATAGTATTTAAAAGCCTGTAACTTCTAAATCTGAATCCATGGGTAAAGAAATAAGAAAAACATACATCTGGATAGTGGGGCTCCCGTCAAGTCAACAGGTCTGTTGAGGTCCACTGAAGTAAAAGGCTAACTTGTTGCCCTAGAAATATATGGTAGCCATCATTTTAAAAGGGCTTTAGGCATAAAGATAAATGAAATGGAGGAAAAACATGAACATGCCCTAAACCTCAGTTTTGTGTTCTAAGGTCCTTGGATTGAAAATGCAGTACAGATAAATATTATTGTGAAATAATTAGGTATTTCAATATGTAAAGAAGTAAGAATAGATCTC
The DNA here is from genome assembly GCA_013389865.1 of Piaya cayana. Classification (NCBI taxonomy): domain Eukaryota; kingdom Metazoa; phylum Chordata; class Aves; order Cuculiformes; family Coccyzidae; genus Piaya; species Piaya cayana. The sequence goes on from WAAB01022709.1 coordinate 105,326, forward strand.
TAAGAGGTATTCTTGCACAATGGATATGCAAATTACAGAGGAGTTTGCCATGGTTCTGCAAATGTGCCAGGTCCATATTCATTCCCTGCCATGCTAGCAAAGACCATTTTCATCAGGCAGAGGCAGCTTTGAGATGTTATTCCTATAGTTGCAGATTATTGCCTGATAGGAGTAGCCTGCTTATGTAGCTATTCTGAAAGTTGTGTGATAATTAGATACTACGTAGAGGTCCATCTTCCTGAATTCAGTTTAGGCAGCTACTCTAAACAAGCTAGTTTGCTTTGCTCCGTAGTCACTAGACGATAGACTCTTCCAGAAAATTATTTGTACTACTGCTCTTGACCCTCTGTTTCAAGGCAAGATTACTCATTCTGTTAGTATGTATCGTCTTCTAAACTTAACACTTGTGTTTTAGGTCACCCAGTGTAGGTGAGTTTAATGCCTTTGGTGCAGGTGAAGTTCCCTTTCCTTAAGGGAATTGCGTCGACCCAGGACACATGACAAGTGCTCTGTCCCTTCCATGCCAGCAGGGGTGAAAATCAACCAATCACCTTTTTTGGTGATGAGTACACTGTAGGAAGTAAACCAGAAAACTAACCTGAGCAGTTCAGTTTTGGAACCATATAATCAGATGCTGGACTCTAAACTCCTAATACTTGAGGTGTCAGTAGTAAGACTGTGCTTACAAGCTTCAGGGGAAAACTGGACCATTGGAAACCTTTAAAGATCAAAAAATTAAAGAGATTTACCATTGTCCCAGTATAAACAAAATGTTAATAGTGGCTTCAAGTCTAAAAATCATTCAGTGCACAGCTTGAAAAAGTGGTACACAATCACAATTCTAAAAAACAAATAGATTTCTTTAAATGCCTGAAGTTAAATTATTCAGAGTGGCCTTTGGGATCCTGTTCCCTTGCCCTTTCAGGCATCTCACAATTCTGGGCTTTTTCTGATTTTAATTAAAGGGAAATAATGATAATGATATAAGGTATCTTCTTTCATGAACCCCAGAAGGGACAATAAGAATTATAAAAGGTAAAGGAATACCTTAGACTCAAGAAAGTAGGGGTTATGAATTACAGAAAATATACTGTTATATTAAACATTCTTTTAAATGAGCGTAGTTTGTTTCTTATCAAAGGTTTTAGCTCCTGGTTCCCCTAACTGCCTTTTGAAATGGATGCCAGGACTCACTGTTCTTTTTGAGTTTGTTCATTTTACCCAGGGGTGGGAGATTAATGTTAGAAAACAGGAAAAAATACTTTGCCTCAAAGTGTGCCAAAAAAGTAGCTGAATACTAGCGCTCTGTGGGCAAAAATCTGTACTGACTACATTTTAAGCAAATCCACTGTCTGCAATAAGAGTTGGAATGAGTACAACTCAAAATTTGGCACAATTTAATATGAGAAGGGAACCTGTTTTCAGTCACACCTGTTTCCATTAAAAGTGTGAATTACAGTAGCGTCTGTAAATTAGGTGTAGCACCATTTACTCTTCTTTTGTTATTTTTGATTGGATAGCCTTTATTTAACTAATAGAGACTTTTAACAACACGGCCCCACAGTTCAAGATATTTTTGAGTGATGTAGAAACTATACTTTCATAAAAGGCTTTTTTTTCCAGGGAGACAACAGGGCAATAATTGGTAATGAGACAGAGTCTTGCAAAATTTGATGATGTTGCAAAGTATTGTAGTAATTTAAAACATACAGTTTAGGAAACACACAAAAAATGCATTTAACCAGAAGGTCAGTTTCTTTGAACATCTGAAGTTGGTATCGTATCCTGTGATCAGCTTGGGAAAGAAGGTATTTTCCAGGTTGAGTCTTGCTGTACAGTTGGGCTAGACTCCTGCTCAACCCCTTTGATCTAGAAATCCCCCTATAATGTGAAAAAAAGAGAGAGATGTTCTACATTTTCCATTGGGATAGAATACCATCAGAGATTTTTTCTTGTGACATTTTGAGATATGATATCTAAGGAAAATAAGAAGCGGACAAGTTAAAACTACACAAACAGCTAGAGAAGGACTCTTATATTTTTCAAGATAGTAAAAACCATAAACCAACATAAGTTGAGGAAAAAAAATTACATTTCAGTTTCAATTGAATTTAAATTATGTCTACAAATGAATCACAGAATGATTGAGGTTGGAAGGTACCTTTGGAAGTCATCTGTTCCTACCCTGCCTGCTCAAGGAGGGTCACCTAGAGCTAGTTGCCCAGAACCATGCCTAGATGGCTTTTGAATATCTCCGATGATGGAAACTCCACATCCTCTCCAGGAAATCTGTAGCATTTGTTCATGGAAAGAAATTAATGTAAAGAAAAAGTTGGTTCTTGCCAGGACTTACAAGTGTACATTTTGCTTCTGTGAATCAAGGATTCAGCATGGATTTCATCAGATGCTTCTTTCCATCTCTTCCCTCTTTATACTTGGTTGATGGTCCTGAGACACAGGGAAAACAGAATTAGTGAATTTTGTGTCTGTTCTAAAGATGCTTAAGAGGGAACATTGTCTCTCATCACACAAAGTAGAACCAGTATGTGGCCATTCTGGAATCCAAGGGAATCCAGAGGAGCTGAAGGAAACTCCTCTCTGTGGTTGAGGACTGCAGGAGAACTGTACCTGTTACAAAAGTGACCTTTGTGACCCATATAAAACAGGACAGGGACAGTTGAGCAAATATGGCAACAGGGAGGACCCTTCCCTATTTCAGTGACCAAAATAAGGAAGAGGACAGTGAAGGAAACAACACCCTCACCCCTCCTAATAAGGAGATGAGATTGGGGAAAACAAAGTTTAAGAGTAAAAATGCTTTTTATTCCCTGCCAACATCTACAAAAGGAAGTAAGAGTATGGTGAGTGGAATGGTGAAAATCCACAATAAGAGGCTGAACTTGGCACTATGGCATGGGTGTCTTCTCCAAATCTGATGATCAAAGGACAGTGCATTCTATCCTTTGATGGCATTTTGCATAACGGTGAAACTTGAGGAAGACAATTCTTATTATCCCCATTTCAGTGCTCTTATGCAGGTTTATTGTAGAACAATTCTTTAAAAAAAATGAATCCAACAACAAAAAACAACCCAGACTTGAAGTTGGTGGCGAACAAACAATAACATTTTTTTTCTCTCCAGGCTCCCTCTTCTGGCTCTGGACTAGTAGTTTTCTAATGAGCAGAGTTCCTGGGATCATATTAATTTATGTTAACTGAATGATAACTTCAGTGCAGAAAGAAATAAGAAGGAAATTTTTGGGAAATAGGAGAAACTTGATTCTTGTCCAAGGGAAGAACTGAATTTATATCCCAAAAGCTTAGCATTTTTAAGATTCGGTGGCAAAAGCAGTTTAAAAGGGATGAAAGTATTCTGGTAGTTATTAGTGTATGTACAATATTCTGTACATTAAATATGATGGATACTTTAACTGTAATTCATTAGAGCCAGTAAATTAATAAACCAATATCCTTCTACAGCTTCTGTGACTCATTTGTTAATAAAAGTTGTGCTGGGACTGAAATATTCCTGTAGCTTAAATATGGCTTTCCCGTGGAGGCTTCAGTAGACCATAACAAACTATCTTGAGGCCTAGAAGATGTAAACCTAGTCTTTGAATTCAGAAATAAAATTCTTTTCATTGATAAACATATTCACAGCTAAAGACCTAGTAATGTCAACAAGGGAATGACACTGAGCTGCAGCAGAGCACAGGTGTGTATTTGGCTCAGGGCATGGCAATACATTTTTTTTCTGGCCATAAAAGCCAGAAAACAGGCAGTTGCTTGAGAAAAAATAGAAAACTTTTAGGTGTGGCACCTTTTTCTCTGCCATAAAAGTATTTAATATGTTTACAGAAAGAGGTCTAGAGACTTCAATAATAATATACCATTTTGTTTTTCTGTTCAGTTTTCCTACTTAGCACAGCAGCTAAATGAACAAGCTTGCAGGGGTTTTTTTCTCCCAAAAAGTTTTTTCCAGATTTGATAAATCTTGAAGCATTCAAAAAAGTGCCTTACAAAGCATTTTAAAAGGTATCTTATACTTTAGGAAAATTTACAGTTAACCACTGGCCTGCTTTTTGGGAGCGCAGGGTGGTTACTTCTCCTGCATAAGTTGGCAGGAGCTGTGGGTATCTCTGAAATCAGGTCAGACATCTTTAGAGAGAGAACTGTCAGACATCGGGCATTAGATTCATTCAATCCATCTTTCTTACCTGCTGGAGAACTTTTGTCCTGATTGGAATTGCCAAGCAGTTACAAAGATATCCCACCACTTGGCTTCCAGGCTGCTGGGCTCCCACTGAGATAAACTGAAACCCATCCTGTCATTTCAGTGGGGGGGAACAGAGAGCACAATGACTGCTATAAAAGACAAAGATTTAAAAATAAAAGAAAAGAAGGGACCCCTCCTCAAAGGGAACCATGAAATATAGACTGAAAAGGATTCTTTTCACTGCAAATTCCCTCTGCATTGCCTGATTTGCTTGCTATTAACTATCTGAGAGCAAAATGTTTTAACTTCAATGAGTTTCTCCATGTCTGAGCTTTAAACAGCATGAGTCTCTATTGTTTTACCTGCCCCTCCAACCTGTGTTTTCCACTACTGAGTGTGGCCACACATCAGTAAGTCTGATATAACATGTAACAGGGCTGTAATAATAGATTGTATCTGTATGGATTGCAGAAGCTCTGAAGAAAAGATATACAATGCCTCTGAAGAGGAATTTTAACTTCACTTTATAAGGATCTCTGCTATGTTGTTTTGTAAACAGTTGAACTACAACAAAGGAACAATATGAGTTCCTATCATCTCTAGGATACCTAATGCTTTCAACCACCTTAAAATATTAATAATTTTGCTTGAAAAGTTTCCATATCTCCATGGTTTTCAAACAGACTTTGAAAATTGGCAGCGGTATAGTCTCGGAGTCAAAAAAATGCCTTTTTTTTTTGTTTGTTTTGTGGGAACTATGTAGATCTGTTCAAAACTAGCCAAATTATAAGATGTTAAAATCCTGAACTTTCCCGTCTTTCAGATGTCACAGCTTGGCCTGTGTACCAGAGTTCCCTGAGATGTACTAATGCTCAATACACACTTGGCCAACCTCTTAGCCTCATTGTCAGTACCTGGAACAAATACTCAAGGCAGGACATGCTAAACAGATCCTTCTCCTTCTGCCATCATTTTCATAGGGATCCCTGGATATCTTCCCATCCAGGGAAGAAACCAAGTGGCATATATTCTTCTGAGTCATTATGAAATGGTGGAGTGTAAGAAGTGCTCTAGATAACTAGGTCTTAATGTGTAATTTCCCACACCAAGTATACACTTTTTCATGCCTAAGGATGAGGCATGCTGAACAGAGAAAGTGGGGCAAGTCTTTTGATGTTGACATTAAGACTATGGAGGAAGCAGCCTGAAGAGATCTTGCACTGGAGATGAAGAGGATGTGAACGGAAAATAAAACACAGGAAATGGGGAGATGATAACTGATGAAAAAGTGTACTGGATGTGTGCATCACAGGCACAGGTGAAAGATTTAGAAGTTGGAAAGAGATGTGTTTTGCTATGAGGATGAGGACAACAGCACCTGGAAGAAAAGCTCAGAATGGACAAATGAAAGAGAAGAAGGGGAGAAAAATATATTATGATCATTTTAGGAGCCTTTGAACGTTAGAGCATCTGATAGAAAATTAAGCAGATCTTGCACTACTAGATTTCAGGAGAAAGCCATCCCCGTGTTCTGGGAAAAAAGCTGGCAGGGGAAAAAGCAGCTTGGTTGAGTAGGGAGATCTCAAGTGACATCAGGAAGAAGAGAAATGTTTATAGGCTCTGGAAGAGGGGACAGGCCTCTTGGGTGGACTACAGGAGGGAAGTGAGGTTGTGGAGGGAAGTGAGGTTGTGTAGGGAAAAAAACAGAGGGGCTAAGGCTGAACTAGAAATCAGGTTGGCAAAGTC
>WAAB01022710.1:0-27447 GCA_013389865.1 Piaya cayana
TCTGCACAATACCTACAAACAGAAATAGCTGAGTGCCCAATTCCTTTGCTCAGACACAGTCATGCTATAAACGCAACCAAAAGAAAGATACCAGTGACAAGTAAAAGGGCAATTTAATATAGACAACTGCATAGACAACTTTACCTACACTAAATAATGCCTTGAGATGCTTCTTACTCCCCAAACTAGTCTTACCTGCTCTGTTTAAACATCGTCATAAAAAATACATCTTCACAAAGAACTGTGCACAGTTACAAGTCTGTTTTTCAGATCTGTTCTCTGGGAAAAAAATTACAGAATTCATACACTCATCAGCAGAACAGAAGCACATCAAGCTAATGTACCTTTTGCTCTTGCATAAGACATCTGCAACCTGACTCCCAAGTTCTATTACTGTATTTGGCACCTTGCTAACAAACTATGGTTTGTTCCCCTCTGGTTTGGCAGCTGGAAAGATAAGCTTTTGTTTGCCTGTCATATGGAGTTTGTTTATACTGTTGTGTTTTTTGAGTGGTGAAGAGACAGTTCAGGATCCTAAATCTGAAAACAAGATCACAGCCTCAACAGGCATAAACCAATATATCTACACAGCATTTCTAAACTTATACAAAGTACTAAGGAAATACTGTGGAAAAAGGTCAACGTGAAAGATGAGAAAACACTTCATTCCTGTTTACCACATGCAGGTGCTCACACAATAAATATTAAATAGAAGAGGAGCTTAAAGAAAATCGGTGTTTACCTGAGCGAACTTCAGTGAAGGCTTAGCTGGCAAGGGTCTTTCAGGCACAGCTTGGTGACATGGCAGCGGTGGAAGAGGCGGTAGGACTCGCTGTGGTGTTTTCAATTGTGTCAAATCGTGTGTTTTCACAGGGTTACTAATGTCAATGATCTGATAGGGCAGTGGTCTTCTTGGACCTTCTCTCTATAAAAACAACCCCAAGAAAAACCTATAAACTTCAAGAGTTGACATAAAGATTGCTACTTTAAAATCTACTCTTCTACTCTGCTTTTATCTACCTTCAACATCTCTGTGACCAGAGAAGCAATTAACATCTTCCAGAATCCTACTCAAGCACTAATCCTCCACACTTCATCTGTAGTGTTCTGGTGTAAGCCAGCTGGATCTGTCCTGGAGACTAAACTATAATCTAAATCTCCCTCTGTTTAAAGCCATTCCACCTCATCCTATCACTACATACCTTTGTAAAAAGTCTCCCTCCAGCTTTCTTGTATGTCCTCTTTAGGTACTGGGAGGCTGCTATAAAGTCTCCCCAGAGCCTTCTATTCTCAATGCTAAACAAGGCTAACTCTCTCAGCCTGTCCTCATATGAGAGGTGTTCCAGCTCTCTGATAGTCTTTGTGGCCCTCCTGTGAACTTGCTTCAATAGGTCCATGTTCTTACATTTGGGTCCCCAGAACTGAACACAGTGCCCCAGGTGAGGTCTCACCAGTGTAGAGGAGCAGAATCACCTCCCTTGACCTGCTTGTCACAATCTTTTTGGTGAAGCTCAGGACATGGTTGACTTTTTCTGGGTTGCAAGCACACATTGCTGGCTCATGTTGAGCTTCTCATCTACCAGCATTCCTAAGGCTTTCCCCTCAGGGCTGCTCTTAATCCATTGTTTGCCCAGCCTGTAATTGTGCTTGGAATTGCCCTGACCCATGTTCAGGAACTTGCATTTGGCAATGAAATCCAAAATATATATTATGCAGGTTTTTTCCCCCCTTTTTTTAAAAAAAAAGAAAGAAACAAACTACTTAGGGACTCACTTTTTGTACGTTTGTATTTTGTGGCTTCATGATGAGATTTTTACTGAGAGATGTGGTATGAACGTGATTAGGCTCAGATGAACTGGAAGGTCTTGTTGGACTCACAGACCTGCAACACAAACATATATTTATTGAACACAACATTGTGCTATATAACTTTTTTTTTAAACTGTAGCCTCATTTTAGAATGAGATTTTGCAAGGACTTTCTGACTTTTTACAGTAAACAAGGAAAATAAGAAATTGTCTAGCACTCCTGCAAGAATAAAAATAAATATTGATTTTTTGGAAACCAGTAGTCTGTTAAATTAGCTTCTGCAATCTGTAGGAATGCAGCTTTGTTACACCCAAGAGACTATTCTAATGAGTCTAGCATTTAAACAGTAATGACCTCAAATACAAAACTTTCAGCTCACTAGACTGAGTTTAGATAAAAGGCCATGCAATATAATGGAAGTATTTCAAGCAAATGAAAATAAAGGCAATGCTTCCCTCGTGTCTTAATTTTTTATCACAAAAAGAGGTATGTAATCAACCCCACAACTACATTATTTACTGATGATCAATAAACTTAGACTAGACCAGGAAAACACTGCTGTTAATACTTTGTGAATGTTTTTGTTAATGCTGGATCTTTCTAAAACATTCACACCATTCTGTGATGCTGAATATCAAGATGAGAACTGTCATATTTACAGCTACTTTCTTCTAATATTTATTAAAGCATAATTAGGGAAGATAATCATACCTTAGTTTCTCTACTGTTGTCTTTTTACTTGTAAACAGCCATCTCATGAAAGTCTTCCGTTTCAGATACATGATTGATCCAGCAAAGATAAGGCACAGAATGGTTATCAAGACTCCTGTGGTTAAACTTTTATTATCTGCAACAAAACACATTGAGTTCTTTACTGAACTTTTTTGTGTACATGAGGCAAGACATTGACACCTGGTCCAGGCTTCTAACGGCAATGCAAGTGAAGTGAATTAAACTATGAATTAAAGACTAATAAACTCTTATTTTTGTAGCCTAATGCTTGAAATTTGGCCTGTCTAAAAGCTATTTCTTTAATACTGGGGGAAAATAGGTTGAAACATAACATTGTAGGTCCTTTCCATCTGAACTATTCTGTTTTATTTGAGTCAGATATCTGGGTCCAAACATCTTCATGTACATTCTGTGCATCTATGCTCAGGTCCTGCTTACGTTATCCCCTGCAAATGGGGCCATAAGTTGTATGGGCTATTGGCCTTATCCAGACACTCATATGGTAATGGCTGTAGCAAAGCTGACTGGCATCTACTGGGAGGGAGACAGAGGCTGAGAAGGAGAGAAAAGGGATAGAAATGCCTAGATCATGGTTTGGTGAAGTGCAAATTTAAATAGTCTGTCCCTCAGACATAAGCAGTAACCCTTGTTACATGACAGACAGATTTTAAGGGTTTCATTGTGCTGTAATTCTGGAATACTGTAGTCCAGCCCATATTGCTGTCAAGTCTAATCTGGAGGCAAGCATGGATCCAAAGCAAAGCCTTCAGCAACAGTATTGCGTGCTCTCAGAGGGATACTCTGCTTAGTGAGGGGCTGCAGCCTCTTGTACTTGTTCCAATTTTCAGAGTGCTTCAAGCTGCTTTAAGTGCCTTGCTGGGACCTAAGTGAGGCACAATGGTGAGATGAACCCTGACTAGATGACTTGCAGCTGAAAGAAAGACTTATTCTTAGGAAGAGCTCCGATTGTTATAAATATGTGATACTATCGTTGCCTGGAGGAGAGGATGTTATGATGCTTCAGGACTGCTGATGCACACTCCTACAGCAGGAAAAACATCTTTAATCTTTGCTCTGGTAACCTATTATCACTGTCTCAGTCTTATCCTGGTGGATTTTTCAGCCAGCTGGCTCTCATCTACTGGCCTGAGCTCACTTGGGTACTAGTGAACAGTCAGCAACACTGACTGAGCAAACTATGTGTGGGGCTTGATGGGGCATGAACTGCTATTCTTTTTACTTTACAGCATCGTATAATAATAAAACCCTCACCATATATAAAAGATTAATAAAATTAATAAGTTAAGATTATGCAATTTAAATTAATTAACATCTCTGCCTAACAATTACATATTTAAGGCTTCTCTAAGAAAAATACAGTGTGTCAAACACGTAGGTTTATCCTAAGTCAGCAGGGTAAAATCAGTTACTAAATAATAATGAGACCATGTACCTTGTTTGACCAAGATGAAAGTATTTTATTGAGCTAATCCTTTTGTAATTTGATTTAGAGATGTGCAAACTACTCAGATCATAATCCAAACCAACCCATCAACTGTTCATATTTAAATCCAAGTGTCAGCGATAGAAAATCAGGTCCTTTAGCAATTTCCATATTTGTTTATTCTCAATATTACTATATGTAGCACTATCTTTAGAGAAAAAACAGTGATATTACTACCCTATATTAAACTATTGTTAAAACAATTTCATGTTACACTGAATTGTTGGTTTCTGAAACACAAAATGCAAGAATTATAAAAAATGTCTTATATTTATTTTTTCCAGTTAGTGTTGTCTATGCAGCACATTATTATAATATATTTTGTAGCTCCCTATATACTTAGCTTGCAGGAAAGCTGAAAAAGGACTATAATGCTTTAGGGTAAATATTAAAAGAAAGCATTTAATACACAAGTAATCACACTTGTTCAGTGCCTGAACATCATTTCTTTGCTATCTCACTGACTGGTAGGTAGTTTAAAAAAAAGATCTTTCTACAGTGAAATCATAATACGAAGCTTTGTCATGAAAATGACCGTGACGTCATAAATCCAGTTCAACAACTCACTTCAGGATCTGGCGCATACAGAATACAATCTCTTTTGGTTTTGGCTAGCATTACTCATAAGAAGATATGGAGAAAATTTTCCAGCAATTTTTAGTTCATGTATGTATATGCGAGCACACTGCTTGCGCTGTCCCTTGCCCGGACAGAAATCAGAAATATCTTTATGGAAGGCACTAAAGTTACAGTACTCTGGAGAGAAATTGTCATGTGTTGATTGTCAAATACTATGTAATTCACAATGTGTAGAAATAATTCTTTCTCAGGTTGGCCAAATGTTAAGTAAGGTACTATAGCCAACGTTCTGCAGACTGTAAAAAGGGAAATTGAAATGCAAAATATAGAAAAACCTTGTCTCCTACTACTACCATAAGCAAGGGCAACCTCTGGCAAATGAGTGGAAGTTATCTATACAATGTAGTTTTAATCTAATACAGTTAGAAACATGCTCTTTTCCACAACATAGAGGGTCCTCCTTAGAAGTATTTTGAATATAGAGTCATTACAATATCATTAGGCACACAACTACAGAAGCAGGTTATATGTACCATAAGGTGGTTCTATCCTGATGCACTCAGTGGAGAACACTGGAGCTTGGCATCTCTCAAGGTGAAAACAAGAGTACTGCAACATTCATCTACCATGGCAACAGGATTAGCTCAAGTGTGAGAGTTAGCTCGTCATCCTTGGCTTAAGTCAATACTATTTCCTACTTATTGCAGTGAGTTACTAAATTTGACCATGTATCTCTGGGGGGGGAAAAAAAAAGAAAGAAAAAGAAAAAAGAAAGGCAAGGAAAGGTAAAGAAAAGAACCCACTGGGCCTACTGTGCCTTCAGTTACGCAAGAAAATTGATGCACTCAGCTAGCCTTGGTTTTACTTCACTAAATTTTTAAGTTGGAGCCAAAGCACTTGGATTAAGCTATTTGATATATTGACTTATTTTCCCATCTTGCAAGTTCTTTGCTTACAAGATGACACTTTTTATTTCCACTCTTTATCACAGAAAAAACAAGTACAGCATGAATTACTACTGACCTGCTTGCCTAATTGGTCCGCTGTCCACGCTGCCACCAAACCCTGGCTTGTCACAGTAGGGGGGAGCCCAGTCAGCCTCACAGTGACAGTTCTTTTTATTGTTGCAGACCTGCAAACGAAGACAAATGACCTAACATGAAAAGGATCGCCCTACACAGTCGAGAACAGCAGTGGATGATAAGGCCTTCTAATCAGATAGTGACACAACTGAAGGAAATAAAACTTAGGGAAGAAAAGAGATGTACTGGCGTGTGCCTATTGGCACAACTGAGATGGCATAGAGCAACTCTGAATGGAAGACACCATGGAGCAACAAGGGTCCTAAAAAAGCATTATTTATTTGGCAGGTAATCGTTTAAGTTGCACCAGCTGACAACTTCAATAATATTAGGATAATCACACATCTCTTCTTATTCTCTCTTTGCCTCCAGCAGCAACATTATCTGCTTTCTAATTTCTGCTCCTTCTGCCTTCACAGGAATAAGAGCCTCTCTATGCTGTTAAGGCTGTAAGGCTTTGTCAGCCCACTTGAACCCTCCCGTCCATCAAGAACTTGTGCTAGACTGCATACTGATTTTTCCACTGCTCAGATGCCCCAGCTTTAAGATAAACCAGTAGCTGGAAGAACATGTGAAGTGAATTAGGGCTGAGGAAACCCTCCCTTTGTTATCACACCTGCTCTGCCTATATAGAGTCCTCAATCTTTTTAATCTGAACTAAGAAGCAACTAGGAAGACTACATTTACCAAATGTTCCCTGCAGAACAAGAGAGCTGCAAAGGACTGGAGAACACCATTAACATCATTTTGTTCCCACAGACCAGAATGATCTAGTAGACTCATTTTTTTTCCTCAAAAGGTTCCACAGTCCCAAATACCCATTTTAATTTCCTTATGCTACCATCCAAGCAGTGGCCATGTGACTAATACAGAGGTCAAATCTCTATGCTGTATCAACAGAGTATGTGAAATGAATGGGCCAAAAAATGCTGCTGCATGGGACAAAGATGGCAGAGTTACATGCTCAAACTGATTTTTAAACAAAGTTTTTGAGGTTAGGGTTAATTATCAATATGGTCCTAAATTCTGTGCTGATGCTGATCATCACTGATCTACAACCACCATGGAGAAACTACACCACAGATTAATAAATGGGTTGCTCAGTAGGACACTAGTTATTTCACAGGAATTTGCAAATATGCATTTTTCTGGCAAGGTCAGCTGGCAGACTTTTAGAAAGACCATACTGCCTGTGTCTGCAGAGTATTAAAATATCATTCACATAGCTTAGACTGGCTCTGGTCATGTAAAATTAAAAAAAAAATACTTTTCAAAGGCAGCAAGATAATTAAAAATATGATTCATTAAACATTATTCTTCAAATTAAAGCACCACAGGAGTTCTCATCTACAGTTCCATGAGGTCACTTTTTGTTACTCAGGAGTCACCAGAGGTTCCCCATTGTACAGACATAAAGACGCTTGTCTAAGCTGAAGCTCATTCCAGCACAATGATAACATGCAGCCCTGTCAACAGTGCTCTGTTTTTCAAATACGGGCTGATAAAATAAGTTAAATCAAATTAAAATCCTTCCTCAGGAGAGGGTAGAGAATTTTCTATGGCTCTTCCAGTGTGGTTGCCACAGCTTTTCAGAGACACAAACAGATCATCAGCAAATCAAGGTTAATAAGGCATAGCTTGACATAATTATCATTTTCATAATAAACTACATTTCAAAACACTTTAATGTTATTAACTGATATCATCAAATTTTTCATCTTTCAGACCACGAAGCTCATCAATATGTTTTTACCTTACTTTAATAGTTTTGGAAATGATATTCCACTTGAATGTCAATTCAAATGCATGTTATAATTTTTCTATATCCACATAGAAATTGTCTTTTTTAAAAATGATAATCGGAATTCTTCAAGAAGGCATGTTAGACTTAAAATCACTTTGAAGATGACAAAATTCCTTTTTATCACAGACTGTTAATTATGAACAAGATTATTACTACCTGATAAATATTTCTTTGTTAAAGAAAAATAATTCCATTTCTTCCTGTTCACATAAGGGACACCATTTGAAACAGAAATACATAATAAAAAAGTATTACAGTGGCTGTGACTGATATATTACAATCATAGGTCCCAGAGCTATAATGTAGAATGATTTCTTGTCCAGTGTTTACTGACTGACTGTAAAAAAAGTGTTGCTATAATGCTTACTCCACGTCCATGGCACTTTGTTGCACATTTATGTACACCAAAAACACTTGTATTTTGGCACCGGCGGTTAAGGCAAATCTGCAAAATAAGAGAAAAGGAGTTTTAATAGGGACAGAACTGTGATGCTCACAAGGCATCCCATCACTCTCTGTACATCTGGTCATCCATCAATGGTTCTTCTAGTAGCTTAAGATTTCCCAGTACACATGCTGCATTGACAACGTTACATTGACAAAAAGATAAAGACACCGGAACTCTGTGTCTTCTTATTCTTTTGTAAGCTTTTAAATCCTAATCTCTGGAAATTGAGTACTGTTCTTGATCGTCTTTCTGGATAATACTGAATTTCAGACATAGTTCATATTTCGTTGATATGTTGAGCCTGTGTAAATAAACACTCTCAGTTTCGCTGAAGTGGAACTAGTGGTGAGCCACTGGGGTTTGGAGATATTCTTTATGCCAATTTAAAAAACCAGTAATTTACATTTTTTCAGGACTAGGAATGTATTGAGTAATATTTTTTTCATGTACCTGATCTGGCTGCAGTCATGTCTTCACAGCAGCAGATGATTCATAGAATCATAGAATAGCCAGGTTGGAAGCGACCCACTGGATCATCGAATCCAACCATTCCCACCAATCTCTAAACGCTGCCCCTCCGTACCTCATCCACCCGCACCTTAAACACTTCCAGGGAAGGTGAATCAACCACCTCCCTCGGCAGCCTGTTCCTCAAGGTTCAAGTGTAAATTAGCATAGTTCTGTTTATATCAATATCACAATATTAAATTGTTCCAGTGCAGAATTTGGACCCAGGACAGCCTGAATTAGTAGCTAAGGTCACTGATAAACATGAGCATATTGTTCTTCAGCAAAACTGAAGCCTTTCTAAGAGTTTTCCCACACTAAACTATTTTTTAGTGTGAAATATAAAGCAACCATATTTAGAGAATAATAAGAATCATAGAGGAATAGGAAGTAAACCAATAGCATATGCAAATTTTGTTTTCTATTAAAATAGGTAAGCTTCAGTCTACAAATGCTGAAAACTGAGGCTATGGAAGATTAGTACCATCTAATAATGCCATCAAACAATCAAATGACTGATAAATATGCTAGTAATGAGATATTATCCTACATAATCTGAAAAAAAAAGAAGAAACTAGAACTGGAATAACTTTTACTACACTATGTTGACCAGGAAGAAAAAAAGAAAAAAAATCACTGCACAACTTTGCTCATGTTTAACTGCAATTGAGTTCAGTAGTATTAAAAGTCAGTCACAATAATTAGCATTAAGCAGAGAATAGTGTTGAAGGAGATGACAGGGATGCTTAATCAGGGCACTTATCCCCTGGGGAGAAGGAAAAATGGAAAGGAAATTAGAGTGAATTGGCATAAACATGCATACATGTAGAGAATATGGTCTGATTACAGCAGTATTCACAATTCAAATATTCATAGTGCAGTAGCTCACAGAATTCTGATCACATTAAAATGGCTGCATTTCAAATTGTGTGTCTTCATCTTAGAAAACTCAAGAATTTAAATTCATATTCTTAATCCATAATACAAATGCACTAATGTCCTCAAAATAAAACATACAATTTCATAAGTATTAGCCTGTGTATTCTATAGTGTGTATGTGTATGATTAGATAGATTAGAAAGATTAAATACTCATTAGTAAAACATAATGGGGTGCTTTCCCAGCCTTGAATTTTCTTTGAAAACACATTTTATAACAGATTGACTTTGAAATATTGTTAGGGTTGTTTTCCTGTAGCAGAACTGTAATTTCACAAGAGACGTATCTTAAACCTGTTCCAAATGCAGTGTGATAATCCAACATAACTCAAAAGCATTGAGAAATTCAGAGGCTTATTTGAATTTGATTACAAAAGCACTCTTTTTTTTTTTTTCCTTATTGCAAGTAATCCACTGGGGGTATGGAAACCTCCCTCATTTCAATAGTTTTTGGGCTCTTTTCCATTGCTCCCTCCTGTAAACTCATGGCTACCTCCAACATTTCTCTGTTCCTTTCCTCATCCGAAAATGAGGCAGCCATGTGAAATTTGGTCTACATTCACATTGGATGATTAACAAAGGTTGCAAAATATGATTGCAAGAATCAGTTTTGGATGTTGGACATCAATGAGTGTATATTTTTCTAATAGTGCATACTGAAATAGCTTTTTCTGCAAGAAAGAAAAAGAGGGGGAGCCATAATCAGTAGGTGTAATACATTTTGAAACCTAAAGGGAAGCTAATGACAATTTTGCAATGCCATACTCATTGGGAAAGGGAATATATTGAACTCAGAAATTCATTAACAATCCTGCCACGTATTTTGCTGTACTTTGCAGAAAACCTCTAGCCTATATGGACTTGGGACTATCCTCAAAAAAACAGTTATAAACTTAAGCAACTTTCATTGCATCTGCAAATCCAGAAAAGTGGTCAAAAGAAGAAGGGAGTAAAAATCTGATTCAATGTGGGCATGTGAAACAATTCTTTTGTGGACAAGAAAATCCCAAAGCAAATCCCAGTCAGTTTAGTAAAAAATACTTGTCAGCATGAGGCCAGCTGGGTACTCCTGTTTGGGGGTATTTCAGAACCTTACTTTTCCATCTTCACACTTGGTTCCTGAAAGCACAAGACCAGGGTCAGGCATATCATCGCCCAAATACACGTGGGTACCACGACAGAGAATCTTGCCACCTTCCTGAAGTGGGATGTTAGTTTCTATGGAAACAGCGTTGGTACCAATTACAGGTCGATTTGCTCCTCCTTGACACTGAATTTTTCCACATTTAGCATCCCTGAAGGAAATAAACAAAACCAAATATTAGTTTTAAATGTGATGATCCCTCTCCCACCACCATGCATCTGCTCCTGTGTTTGTAGGAGACACCCTACCTGGGTTCACATTTAGCAAAGGAGCTCTTGGAGTCTTTGCCACAGTTGCCGTAAGGATCACCTGCAGAATTGACTCTCTCAAAGCAGATCCCAGGAGCAGGTTTTGCACCTGAAATAAAACCTAATCAGAACTTTCATCTCATACAAGGTGTTTTTAATAATTTTCTTTGAGCTCCACTGATGCTTTAGGGGAAGATAAGATGTGATCTGCATATTGATGAAGCACAACAAAACAGTTGTGCTTGATCAGCATGCTAATCGAAGAGCCTGAATGCTCAGCTTTGCATTGTTATTTATCTCTCTTGGTAATGCTGAGAAATAGACAATGCAGAATTCATTGTCTTTCAGAACATCTCTAGACTATATCCCTCTTGTGAATCCTCCTAGGCTGCAAAAAATTTTAGCAAATGCCAAACCTAGTTTGGTGAAGAAAGACAAAGGGTAACTGGTAAGTTAACTCCCATCTTTTACAGGAATCCATGTGATTCAAGTCAAAGCCCAAGAGTTGAAGCCAAAGAACATACTTTTCAATAAAGGTCTTTTTAAGTTCAATTCAGAACTAGAAGAAACAAGAAAAAAAATCCAGTTTCAAACTAGAGTGCTATGTGACTGTAAAAAAATGAACATGTGATATGGCAAAGAAAATACAATATTGTTACCTCGAGCTGCGTAACATGTACCAGGGAAAGGAAGAGAACCCATTCCCACCTTAATCCTCAGTAAATTCACTACTGAGAGGAAAGTCTGACTTGAAAGGTTCACTTCTAACATGGTGGATGAATTAGAAATATGAGAAGACAGAAGCATCTGGCTCTTATCTACCATAGCCTTTCATGATGGAGGCATATCCTGACAGCAAAAAAATGTCCCTGATGGGACTGGAAATTCTTGTGCAGACAGAAAACTCATCCCTACATTTTAGAAGTTAAAAGGCACTATTAGAACATCTATTCTAATGTCTTATACAGACAATCTCCTATCCATTTTTTTCCAGATTAAGACCAAAAACTGAATATCTTCTAGGGGAAAATACATGTATTCACCTGAAATGTCTCAGAGGCAGAGGATCTACTTCCCTGGTTTGACCGTAGCAATGATTAATCAATCCATGTATTAGCGTTTAATACCTTTGTTCTAACGTGAAGTGTGGCTTTTATTGTACTTCCAGCCAATAATTGCTGCTTTTTGTAAGATTAAGAGGGTCTTTGCTAGAGCCCTTTACTACTCCATAGTTTTTTTCCATGAAGATGATAAATAGCACAATCAAGTCATTGCCAACATTTCCGCTACTCCAACAGACAGCTTTGCTTTGAGGAGATGATGTTGTAAGGAGATACACAGGCTAAAATTCTTAACAGATAGCTGCTAGATACATTTTTGTACTTTTGATAGATCAGCCAAACTAAAGCAAAAAGAACTGGCAAGAAATGATGTGATAGCCTCAAGGCTGAGAATATACCATTTCTACAGTGTTTCCTGATCCTTAACAGAGACAGGATATATGAGTTAACACTACATTTTTTTTTCAGATGTTTTGAGCCACTTCCAAATGTGTATGCTTCTATCTGTGGGTAAAACATATTTATTTAAACCATCCTGCAGATTGAATTTGAACGCCTTCAAAGAAGTTTTTTTTAAAAAAACAAGGTCAAATTCCTGGAGAATGAAATATAAATATGATTGTAAAACTTCCAGTTAGTGTGGATCTTTTCACTAATAACTCAGAGATTAAAGCCTCAATTAATTATCTGCATTTCACAGTCAGAAGCTTGACTAACACTGTATACAGCTGAACAACAATCTAATGCTATTAAGGACAAAATATTACAGAGGCTTAAGATGGCACCTTCTTTTCCTTCTAACATTTTTACATACTGAAATGGGAAACCTCAGAAAGAAAGGCATAGAAGGAACAGAACATGAGCTGCTGATTCCCTGGAGAGCAGGACAAGAGCCTGAAATTCTTTGGAAGATTATGATCAAGCTTGCTGAGTTCAGAATATTTCTCAAATCTGGAACTATTAAAAGAGACTCACATAGGATTCTTTCACTTCTTTTCATTAAACCACAAGCAATAATCAAAAACTCAACAAAAGCTTCCAGACAAGGCACTGTGAAAAAAGCAAAAGCAAATTTTCCATTTTCAGCATGTAGATTTCTCCTCATCTTTCCAGGGTAGGCACATTAACTATTCAGCTCAACAAACATTAACATGTGCATATACTATGCCAGCTTTAGAAGGGAAGGAAAAAATCATGCTGTAAGCAAGAGGTCAAGTAAAACTGCTTTTTCTCCCACATTTACAAAGACGGACTTGCTCAGACTTCACCATAAACGTAAGCCCCCTACCAATCTACCATGATCATACATAATTGCTATGGGTCTCAATTTTCTTGGCGGAGAGCCTCGTGACCCATCATTTCAATGACTGGAGGCCTCCTTGGAGATGCATCAGGTACAGCCCAGAGCACAGACACATTTTCCGCAGAGTGGAATGTGGCTCTAAAAGCTGCCAAAAGCAAAATGAATGCTCATATCCTGTGCTTTGACTGTAAGAGACCTAACAAAGACTTATTTAAAAAATGACATCAAAAAGAGAAAGGACTTAGTGAAATACTACGAGAGTTTGAGGTACTTATCTTCTTCTTTCACCTGGTGAAAGTATTTTTTTTTTGTTTGGTTGAGATTTTTGAATATAGAAGTCATGATGGAAAGCAGTCTGCAGGGAGAAGAGCACATCTGTAGCATCCTTACAGGGATTAGACAATAATACTTGACAAGAAAACAGATCTCAGAGTACAAAAAAATGCTCCCCTGCCAAGCTCAGAGCAGTCTGTGTATGAAAACACCTGGTACCCAATGATCATCTGTGTCTTGGAAACCAAAATCCAGCTTCAGTTTCTGTCTTTGGTATCAAAGGAAAACATGCTGTTGCTTGGGATTCAAATGGCTGTCCCTCTCCTGACTGGTTTCTCACAATATTTGGACATTTTTATAGATGAAAACATATCAGAGTGCAAGAAGCTGAACAGATGGAGCTACCAAGTTAAAAGAGGATTTCAGAGGATGCTTACGGAAGAGAATTGTAATGTTGTATTTCTGGAGGAAACCCATTTATCATGATTACACAACATAAACTGGAGCAGAAAGTCCTGTCTTTCTCTATTTTTCTACCTCTACAGGCAAAAGTGAAATGATTTGTGAAAGATTTCTAGTGGTTATTAAGTGCTTTGAGCTGTATGAGCACAGTTTATTTCACTTTGCTATTGATAATTATGGTATCGTGACACTGTAATTAAGGTCCTGTCGGCCTTTCCACACCACACCTCATTCAAGGGATTAAATCAGCCATTTGAAACTGCAGAAGGTCAAAGCTCACCACTGCAGCTGTCAGCCTGGAGCCTTTTTTTTTTCCAAATGTGTATATTGATGAGCCTACTTCTTTCCCTATATGATTGCAAAAAAACCAAAAAAAAAAAAAAACCCAAACAAACACCCCATATTCTGTGCTTTTGGAAGTGATACAGAAATCCTGTGACTTTTCAGATCAATGCAAGACCTGCTGCAATGAGAAAAATACTGTCACCATCTCCTCCTGAAAGAGAGAAATTTCTGACCATGGTGCTGATTCCAAGAGCAGAGAGACACCCATTATCATGCTGACAGAGGAAAATAAAGATATTATACAGTGTATATGGGTGTCAAGGGGAGAACTCCCACCCTAGGTATAAGACAGGAGTTCCATTGCTCAGAGTATACTAACTGTATAAATAAATATAAGCATAAAAATACAGTTCTCTGTCACAAGGTTGTGGAGAGGAGGGAGCTGGGCTCTTCTCCCAAGGGACAGGGGACAGGACAAGAGGGAATGGCCTCAAGCTCCACCAGGGGAGGTTCAGGCTGGACATCAGAAAAAAAAAATTTATGGAAAGGGTCATTGGGCACTGGCAGAGGCTGCCCAGGGAGGTGGTTGAGTCACCTTCCCTGGAGGGGTTTAAGGGACGGGTGGATGAGGTGCTGAGGGACATGGGTTAGTGATTGATGGGAAAGGTTGGACTCGGTGATCTGGTGGGTCTCTTCCAACCTGGTGATTCTATGATTCTATGATTTATACCTGCATTTTATATCCCATTAAGTTTGTTTTACTGCACTGATGATGCAAACCAAAATTCCCACAAGTTCCCCTTGGCCTCTTTTCATCGGGGAAGTTGTTGTCATCATTGTTGTCAAGTCAAAAAGAAAATAGGACTGGGCTGTTACTTTTTGCATTTAAGGAGTATACTAGTGTTCACAACCTCTGAGAAAATGGCTTAATGTCTTTCACATCTTCCAAGAAAATGCCTAGTCATAAAACTGTGATGATCAGAATAGTTTGAGTTTACTGAATCCAGGTCTTCACAGTGCTTGGATATATCAGTATTTTTGCCAAAAAACCACCCCCACCTAGTAACAGTTTGGTCAACTGACTTAGATGGGGAAGATGACCTATTTTGCTGATGGGATTTTACTTGGAAAAACTGCAAAAGCTCTTGCACCAGTGACAGATCTCTGTGACAAATATTGACAATAAAGCTAAGACTGTTCCTGCCCAAAGAAGTGACCATGTCTACACAACAAATTTAAGTATGTTCTAATTATTAATCAATGCCTGTCATTGGCTCCCCCAAATCATTGCTTTTTTTTTTCTCAGAGAAAAGTAGAAAACTACACTGACAAATATCTCCTTTCCTTCCCTAAAGAATCATTTTCTTGTCAATAGAAAAAGGCATGAATCTAAAGCTAAGAGCTTTCTATTCCTTGGTAATCAATAATTTCTCTCTGTTAAGTAGCTTTATCTGTGTATCTAGTTGCTCTCAGAAAATGCCAATGGAGTACCAGACATTACATAAACACATTACTATCGATGTGTCTTCCAGTCACGCTATTATCAATAGGTCAGAGAAGTGCAATTTGATATTTTTGAATATGAAACAAAAAGGTCACAAGCAATTCATTCACGTTGCTCCCTAAAGATAAAAATGACATGGATTAAGGTGAGAGACAGTAGAGAAATCTGTGTGTTCTAAGAGCAGACTGAAATAATCTTGGTCTTTAAGCAGAACTTACAGTTAGTTTCAGACTGTCCCCAAGTGCTTCTCCCCTCTTTCTCTCCAAGCTTTCCATGCTACTACAGATAGGGAAGGGCAAAAACTATTCCTCCATTTGATTTGAATTTAATCTATTGAAAGTACCAAAAAAATCCAAGGAAGTCCAACTATTTTTTTCTGAAAACAGATTCTTACTGCTCAGCCTAATGTTAACAAGCTCTGACAGAGCTCATCATTTTTCTTTATCTAGATCTACAAATACTAAGATTGACATTCATCACTGGGATACTGGACATCTGCAATCTGATGAATAAAGATAGGCATACAGAAGAAGATATTAATACAGAATTCAATATACTGAATATTATTTAAAGAAAAGTTATTGTATTTTATTGTGCATTTTGTTCTCTCCTACTGGCTAGAAGAAAAGAGGTATGAATGTAAATCAACTACAATCTGTTTTCTCTTTATGGTATTTATACTCCTTCACTCTACTCCAACATACATAGTTGTTAAAAATAATTTTAATTAACTACAACAATTTGGTACAAGTTTTGAATGTATTTTCTTGAATATGATGTCCAGAGATAACATCTTAGAATGGCAGGTCTCTTTTTGCTAGAAGCAAGGCTAGAAGGAAAGGTTTTTTATCTGTTCTATGATATTGTTCTGAGTGTGTAGCCCACCTAGCCCTCTTCCTATTCCACCCTGCATCTGTCAGTTCATATTCCAACCAGATGACACCAGTTGACTGGATACTCACATTCCTAGCCCTTAAATCTGGAATACAGGCCTTGCTTTTTTGCTTGAACCCAGTCTCTGCTTTAAGGTTTACTTTACTGGCATTATTTCTAATCCATACTTCCAACGCTGTGATAAGAATCAACTCTTTAAGTTCAGGTTTGGAAATGGCCTACCCTTCCTTTCAAAACGTTTATCCCTGTATATTCCCAAGACAGATAAAAGACAGTGAAAGGCTGTTTGAGCTCTGTTCTTAACAAAGTCATCTTTCTCATAAACAGACCCATATAGCCTTGACCACTTGAGACTCCCCACACAGCAGTGCCCACATTGAATAGTCCCAAGAAGGAACACAAGAAAGAAATAGAGGAGCCGGGAGGCGGAGGGGGGGGGGGTTGGAGGACTTGTTGCCTTAGGAAATAGACCTGGCAAGGGAGCTGCAGAAATTCAGCTCTCTGACCTTTAGCTGAATTTTTCTCAGCAACTGAAATTATTAAGTCTGTCTGAGTAACTTTACATGGCATGGGAAACTGGTTTGTAAGGAGATTTTGCTTTATACAAGACAAAAGGTCTCTGTAACCAAGGGATTAAAAATCCCAGTATGACTAAGACTATTAAGGCTATAATTAACTCTATGCTCATATTAACTCTATGATGTGAGTGGGATGCAGAGGAGTGTTTCACGTACACAGTTTGTTCCACATGGGGAGTTTAATTTTGAACTGGAATTCTGCTAACATGTTCTTATACCCACACAACAAAGCTAACCTGTTAGCTGTATGAGCGGCATTATTTCTTTAGATGTCTTAATGCTCCTTAAAACAAAAATTATGAATAGTACAAGTCCCTGTTAAGATAACAGATAAATTCTTCAATAGACTTCTGATGAAATTTTGACTGAGGGAAGCATGAGTGTGTCATTAGATTGATATATAAGTATTGGAACAGTTAAAGAGATACTAAATTGAACGAGACTAAAGGAGATAGAAAAAATAATTTAAAACAGATAGCTAAATCTAGCCCTAAATAATGCTTCTCTTCAGGAGAGGTAAAAGTGGTTTTCCCGTTTGAGAAAGGGGGTAAGTGAGATGCTGAAGGACATGTCACTTGTCCCCACGGATGCAGCAGGCAATAGTAAAATGCTGAGTTAGTACTTGTATTTCAGTGAAAGGGCCAAAGGACATTACAGAAAGGCGCGTGGCTTTCCTGAGCTATTACCTGTTTTGGATGATCCAAAACCCCATGCTATCAGTTTTTTTTCAAAAAGTAAGTAAATTCCCATGGGAGAATAAAATCTCTTTCTGCTTGGGTGCATACTGTACTTAGAGTACTTGGGAGATAGGCTAACAGGGTAACACCAATTAGTAAAATACACTCATAGATACAAGAATATTACATTAATGTCAAATACTGAACTCTGTTTTGGGATGTAGACAGACATAAGTTTTGCAGATGAGCAGTTTAGAGCACAGAAGACAGCTTACATACCAGTCTGAAAAGGGATGCAAATTCAACTTGTCAAGAGCATTCAGCACCTTGTAGGATGACATAAAGCCATATCAAAGTCAGTATTAAATGATTTGTCTAAGTTCACCTAGCCATTTGTGGCAGTGTTGCAGAATGAATCTAGTTACTGTTGCTCTCTACCTCCCGCTGCAAGACATGAACATGACTGCAAATCAAGGATAAAACAAATCACAAAATGATTCCCTCATTATTCAGTTCTCTATTTGAGAAAAGAATAGATACAGATTGATACTGTATAAAATTCCTCCATCTATAATCACACACTTTTTCATTTTCCAAGTCTATTTCACAAATGGACCTCCTGTTTCTCAGACTCACCTTGGCCCCAGAGGGTGATACACTGCTGTTCATGGGTCTGGCAAATGCCGTTGTAGCAGTAGCCGTCCACCCTGTGGCACGCGTGCCCATCGTGCAGGTATACGTTAGCAGGGCAGTGAGGGCTGGCTCCTGTGCAAAACTCTGGCAGATCACAGGAATTACTTGACTCTCGACAAGAAATCCCCGCTGGTTTTAACTGCAAAACAAACAAAACCCTTGAACTGTTGTAATTCAAATCAATAGAGTTATGCAGGGATATAACCCATGTAGCACATGAATAGCTTTTTCCACTGGCTCTGCACCAACTGACCACAGAGGACAGTGAAATGATTATGCAGCTCTTTAAATACTTTTATTTGACACATGTTGCAAAGGGTTTGGCAGGAAGGACAGCCAAATCGAACTTGCAGCTGTAAACATGGCTCAGGTCAGAAGGTAAATCCAGACTATTTGTTTGTTTGCAAATAGACACCAAAGTTTTCAGCATGCCTCATGCAATCGTGCCTAAACAGGCAGGCACAGAAACATTTTGAGCTGTACTGCAAAGGATGCTCTGTAGCACTGACCAAAAGTCAGACCAAAGCCATTTTCATCCACACGGCTATAGAAACACAGCAATGACCAGGGCAACCAGCTGATCACATAACATTAGGCTTTATAGTATGGTTCACCAGCCGATCTGACTCTGGATTCAGCTGCCTTACAGCTTCCTGGGATGGAAGTGCATTTCCTCATGGAAATGTCACTCTGTCATTAGCATCAAGATCACCTTCAAACTAATTTTGTACATGTTCCTTTCCTGTTTTCTCTGGATGACTACATTTTTTTCAGAGCTGAAGGCAACTAGTAGGCAATGCCAACTGAATGTGCTAGTCTGAACATCACCTACGCCCAGCAAACACAAAAGAGGGGTGTGCTCTGGGAGCAGCACTGAATTTTAACTGCATCACCACAGACCCTTTGGTAAAAAGCAAAAAGACTTGAAGGTTGATCTTGCTAAAAAGCATTCATTTGTTAGCAAGTTTGATACCTTGCTGCTACTGAGCTTTTAGGCAAGTGGTTACCACAGACACAATGGAAACTTGCTGAATGCTTTATTAGCCCATATGCAAGAGATGGTCTGAGGATTCAAGAAGATATATACCTGCGGCAAGTTAGCTTTTTACAGTATGTTAGGAGTTCACAAGAGCTGATATCTCCCATTAAAAATATATATGCTGTTGACAAAATTAATATTTTAAGACTCTTCCCTTAAAAAGAGGGTCCAGCATTTAATGACTTCTTGCCAGAGCACAACATCCACATAAGCATGAAAAAATCAAAGCATACAAAAGTTCATGACAAAAGAAGAGGTTTTGTATGAGCAAATAAAGTAGCTACACACAGCACAGACACTACTAACAAAGTCTGTTGATCTGTTCCTCCAATAACTGTTGTAGTTTGAGATTTCTAATTTTTTTTTACATGAAATGTAAGTGTCCTAATGCTTAATGCTACAAATTTGCTTGTTCTATATTCTTGCTTACTGCTCTGCAGTTGTGAAGACTGTGGAATCGTGCCTATCCCACACAGATAAGAAAGGTTTCCTTTAGTTTACCTGGCAGTCTTCACAGCAAAGTCCATGTGCACACACTGCTCCCGGTTTCAAAGTACAGGTAGTTGCATTGCAGCACCGGTTTGTACATTCCTAGATGGAAGATAAATTTAGAGCAGACAACTTTCAGTCACAGTGAGTTGTAAATCAAGAGGCTGCCTATAGCTCTGCCAAGAAAAGCTAAGCATGAAATAATGAATTATACATGAAATTCTACAACTTGATCCAAACAGTCTTGTCTGTTCTTAGATTCAACATGCACAATAATTGCAGTAAAACCAGAGAAGCTATCGAGGAAGACTGGTTTATTCTGGTTATGGATCCAATCCCAAATATCACAAACAACTCAAGTATTCTGATATGAATCTTCATACAGTAGTATTACTACTGCAGTGACATTATTCCCTTGCCTCCTTTGAGGATCCAGGACCTGTGTTACAGTCACTGAGCATCACCCCTACAGCTCTGTTTTGTGATAGCTGCTCACCAAACTTCTGTATTGCACAGAGGCTGGTGGTTGCCATTCCATGTCATCTCTTATCAGAGTATGCCAGTAACAGAGCTTTGACTGATAAAATGAGTATGATTTGTATTCTCAGTAACAGGTACATCACACTTTTACCCTTATGGATTAGATGGTGGTACGTGTGGGCTTTTGCAAACTTTATTTTCAATATTATGAGCTTGTAAGAAGTTTCAGAAGATAATGAATTTGTTTTTCCAAGATTATGGTCACAAGCTGCAAGTTACATCAGCTATGCTAGAATTTCACTTCTCTTGCAGAAATAGCAGGAGATAAAATTGCTCTTCAGCTGTGTTAAGTCAGTTTGACTTAACAAGGGATCACTAACAATATAGGGAACACAGGAAAAATAGGTGGGTTAGAGTGATGTTCACAGCCTCACTGCACTCACAGATAAAGAGCAAAATGATTCTCAGCATTTGTTTTCTTAGATAATATCTGCCTGAATATATAAAGCTAACTGTGCTTTTCTCAAACAGTGGAACAACTTCCTGCACTTATTTTTGATCATGCCGGAAGGCAGTAGGCTATGCAAATATTTCTGTGCAGCTGCTGTATTTAAGAAGTAATGTTCCTCCACACAGAATCATATTTTATAAATGTACCTCAATAGCAATCTGAGAAGAGCAGAATGGAGAAAAGCAATGTCAGTTCAATTAAGACACTTCTGAAAGTCAGCTCCTCTACCCCATCATCTGGCTGTACACCAGCCAGCTGTGGAAAGCAATTGGCATTCCACAGGCACATTGGGATAAAGACATGGCCCTTTGAAAGATGTTACTGCAGCTTTTGAAATTTCCAATTGCTCGCTCGCTTCTTACTTATTGTAGGGAATAGGCTTGATAAACAGTTTTTGTGCCTGGAGTATTACATTGTCAGGACTGGTTTTAACATAAACAGGCAAGCAAACAGAAAATACAAGGCTCTTAGAGGCTGCCACTGGAAACTATTGCTGTGTTGAAGTTTATTATTATTAGCAACAAGAGCAATGAAGGGAATTGGGTTTCTTGGTGTAGGAATCCTGGGGTCATCAGAGTATCTCAAACAGACTAACACAACAGCAATTCTTTAGACAGGATATCTTGGTTTGACACCCTCTTTTCTAAGAACACAAGACAAGACACGTTGGGTCAGCCTATAACCCTTCTAGCCTTGTGTGTCCCTGGCAGTAGCCAGCAGAAAATGCTCAAGGACAAGAATGTGTACATGATACCTCCCTAGTCTCCTGGATTCCTCTTGGTTCCATAGGCATTTTTATCACCTGTAACATTCAATGGAAAGGAACTCAGAAGTAATTGGAACAGTCTGGGGAGCAGATCCTTCTGCTTGTTTGAAGCCTGCCATTTTCTGACCTAATTTGTACAGCTCTTGCCGGGGGGCAATCGCTCTCTATTCACTCTTTCAATTTCACCCACAATTTTATCAGCTTTTGTTGCATTTTCCTTCATTTTCTTCTTTTCCAGCCAGAGCGCATCCAAAACTTTAAACTACTTTATTGCATTTCTTTCAATCTTTTTCATTCTGCTTTATCTTTCCCAAGATCAGGAAGGGGTAGGAAAGAAATGCACATTTGGTTTCAGGCGCAGCATGCTGCAGATTTATAGAGGTCTACTGATGCTTTGTTTTGTTTTCCTATTTCTTCCTCAGTAATTTGTAACAGCCTATTTACTTTGTAAACCACTCTTGAACACTGAGATGACATTTTCATGAGACTATTTATTGCAATATGAAGTCTTGTTCCTCTACAGTCAGAGTCAGCTCAAAGTCCATCATCATATACGTGAATGTTTGGAATGTGCATCACTCTGCACTGAATCCCATTTGTCATCTTAATGCCCAGTCCAGCTGTCTTGGAATGTTCCTCTGCAGTTCTTCAGAACCAGCTTTCATCTCTACCATCCTAACTAATATCATCAGCAAATTCAAGACTATTCCTCTTCCCGAGCTGTTTATGAATATACTGAACTGTGTAGTCCTCAGGACACATGTCATAGATCACAGAATCACAGAATCACAGAATCACAGAATCACCGGGTTGGAAGAGACCCACTGGATCATCGAGTCCAACCACTCCCACAAAACACTAAACCATGTCCCTCAGGACCCCATCCACCCGTAACTTAAACACAAAATACATCACAACAGATCTCCTTCCACTGCATAAAATAGATGATTTACTCTTGGTTTTTATTTCTTGTCTTTTAAGCCGATTTTTTACCTATACAGTATTCTCTCATCCTACAGCTGCTCAGCCTCCTAAAGAGGCTTTGGTGGAAGGCTTTGGTGTAAAGCCTTTCTGAACCCCTAGCAGGCTGCAATAACAGCATTGTCCCTTTCCATCCAATTGTTAAGTTCTTTAAATTACTGTGATAGGTTTGTAAGACAAGGCTTCCTGGCATAAAACTTGTGTGTATGGTGACTCGTATCTGGCTTGTCACAGCTGTTCAGGCATTAGCTCTTAATTACATTTGGAAGTAATTCACCTGACTTCTGGTTTACCAGTTTGTGGTCTTCTGATCCCTCCTGCAGCACATTGTAAAATTAGCCACATTTGTCAACTTTCAGTTCTCGGGCATCAAGGAATTATCTTTTTCCTATCTTCTATCTTTCCAGGTGTAATCTGCATTAACTGTCCTCACTGTAACATGTCAGACATTTTTAGTAATAAAATAAAGTTGGGGCTTAATTGGTAATATCATCCTTGGTCAGGTCTTACACCCTTAGCCTGATGGTGGGCATAGCAGTATCCATTATACTCTAGAAGGTGACCAGTGTCTGATGCAGATGAGACCATAGTGTGGATAGAGATGATCAAACAGTCCCTCCTGCATTAGTGTTTCTAGAGTTGTCTGAAGACTGGAGGTGGGCAACAGTCATGACTCTCCTTCTGTCCATTTCTGTCCTACTGCTGAGGAATGCTTGTGATCACAGATCTCAACATGGGGCTAATATTTTGCTTAGAATAATGGAGAAACATGCCTACCAGATGTCTACATCTATATATTCAAACTAGTATTAGTTTTGCTCTCTGATAAAATACAACTAGCATATGTAGGTTTACAGCTTTCCATGCCACAAAATATTGCAATACTATGACAAAACTCAGCTGGTATAAATGACTGAGCACTGAATTATTAACTAATCTAACTGAGTTTATAGCAGCAAATTCCAAAGTAATATAATTTGCCCCAAACTGCAGTTTTCCAATATAATTAAGAAGGAAAAAAACATAGTAAGAAGAGGCAAAACAAGTCAATGTTTGCTGACGTTAAGTGGCTTTGACTTGAAAAGGTATTGCTAACATCCAAAAGTGAAAATGGGAAAGATAACTGGTTTAGAAAGACATTTGCAAGCTGCTTACACTCTATTGACTTTAAACAAGAAGATAAGCCTGCCTCCTCCAACCCGGTTACCCTGAAGAGTGAATGAACTGTCAGGAAATCCTTATGGCTTGTGTAAATCAAATACACTGTATAGACAAGACACAGCAATATCTCACTGCTTTAATTGCCCCAATCTATTTTTTCTGAAGAATCATTTTTATCACAGGAAACAAATCCCTCATCTGATAACGTACTTAATTCAGATAATCTGAGAGAAGTTCAATATAGCCAATGAGCATGGTAAGCCAAAGGGACAAGGATGTCGGCTCGGATATTATTTGACCCCCGGGTTTTACCTATCTCCTCCTGATCTGAGCAGTCCTCTGACACATTCATTGAACCAAATGGAATGATCTTTAAAGTAGTAGCAATCTTTAAGCGAGGCTGTAAAGGCTATTTCTGTTAGTAAGGTAATCGGCAAGTAGCAAAGAAAAATCTCATAGTGGAGGAGGGAAAGGTGAACTGAAGCTGGCTGCAATGAAAAAAAATACCTAGGAAATATTAATGTTTATAAACTATTTATATTTATATAAATGTAAGTATAGGAATGATTTCTGATATATGGAAACAAACCTTCAATTAATGCATGGTATCTTGAGAAATTTGAGCAATGTTAACTAATTTATTTTGAGTTTAGCTTATTAGCTAGTATTTACATGAATTTCTGTTGTTAGGAATACGGCAGTTAGTTAAGGTTAGTCTCTTGGATAAGCCATGTAAGAGTTTGTTCTCTAGTGGTGAATAGAGCACGTTCTTAACTAAAGCCCTGCCTGAATTTCAGCAACTCAAATGCAAGTCAAGTAGAAAATCCAGGCATTTCTGAGGACTTGGAAGGTTAAGCTGATAAGATAGAGACAGAGAAGGGCAAGTTTTGTTTTGCAGCTAATAGGGTTAAACATGCCAAACCAATTCTTTATTGTTAAAACCCTGCAGACAGGAGGTGACCAATAATTTTCAGGTAGTGTCTTACATCAGGCTCTCCACAGTCGCATTCTTCTCCATCTTCCACATAGCCATTTCCACATTTCTGTCCACCAAAGGACTCTTTGACTTCAGGCAAGTTAAACAGACACATTCCCACTCCTTTTTCCAGGCTGTTTTCCAGGTCCTTTCTACTGCAGCTACTAAATACCATGGGAAATGGATAGCTAGAAGAAAAATACATGGAGACAAAAAATTAGTGGTATTATCAGGTGAAAACATCTCTCTCCTGTCATGCTGGTGAACTTAAAGCACATATGTGCATGACCAAGATGATTGTTCATAAAAGTTCATACTTTTAACCCTTTAACATAGGATTGAGTTACAGCAATTCACTGCCAAACTGAGCCAAAACCATTTATATTACTATCTAATTATGAATAAGGGAAATCTGATCATTTTCACTTAAATTTATAGCTGCTGTTAAAGACTGGAAATGTTCATATCTGGAATTCCTTCTCTTTTGCCTGTGTATGTACTTAGAGAGCAAATTTTGACCATGATCTTAAATGCTGAGCTTGCAAGGAGTATTCCTGAATTTACAGGACTGAAAACGATCCTAATCCTTCCTGGAAAATGCGTCCTCAAATTGCAAATTCATTTATTTTTCTCTGCAGCATGGCAAAAAAAAAAAAAAAAAAAAAAAAAAAAAAATTCCAAANAAAAAAAAAAAAAAGAAAAATACCAAGTAACTTGATAAGAACCTGCCCGTCCAATTCATCAAAGTTGAACTTGGGAACCCAAAGCAAATATAGTTCTTATTTTCATAGAATCATAGAATCATAGAACAACCAGGTTGGAAGAAACCCACCGGATCATTGAGTCCAACCATTCCTATCAAACACTAAACCATGCCCCTTAGCACCTTGTCCACCCGTGCCTTAAACACCTCCAGGGAAGGTGACTCAACCACCTCCTTGGGTAGCCCATTCCAGTGCCCAATGACCCTTTCTGTGAAAAATATTTTCCTAATGTTCAGCCTAAATCTCCCCTAGCAGAGCTTGAGACCATTTCCTCTTGTCCTGCCCCTGTCACTCGGGATAAGAGGACATTACCCTCCTCTCTATAACCTCCTTTCAGGTAGTTATAGAGTGAAATCGGGATTAAAATTTAAATCAGGAGGACTCTAAAGACAGTACTGAAAATATCCATATTTTGAATTCACATTGCTGAGGTCAGGATTTTCTCCTGCTGTGCAGGTACATAGAGTCTTTGAGTTCTTTTGCAAAACACATGGACAATATTAGCAAAATATCTGCCACGGTATAAATACCACCAGAAAACTTGTATTTTTTCATTGA
Source organism: Piaya cayana (assembly GCA_013389865.1). Classification (NCBI taxonomy): domain Eukaryota; kingdom Metazoa; phylum Chordata; class Aves; order Cuculiformes; family Coccyzidae; genus Piaya; species Piaya cayana. The sequence goes on from WAAB01022710.1 coordinate 26,251, forward strand.
AGGGCTCAATTCCACCACTAATGAATGTTTGCAGCTTGATTCACAGACACAACACAAAGTGGCACCTAGATATGGCCATCAGAGTCGTGTCCTAAGTTCTGCTGTGCTCCCTGTGCACCAAGATGTGCACATGGTTATATTCGAGTTGTAAAACAGCATCCCTCCTAAGACCTGGTACCTCCATCACTACTGTGCTATGGTCCAGCAGTAATTCAACACTATAGCAGCACATGGAGCAAACCTGATAATGCTTTGTATCACTCACAAGTCAATAGGGCATAATCTTTACAGACAAGCAAGACTGTAGATGGAAGTTCTACACTGCTGAAATTCAGACTTTGATTGATCTACTGTTGTTTTGACTACCCTGAAATGATAAACTTACTTTGTGAATGATGATGCCTATAGATATCAGAAAGGGATCATTTCTATTAAAAAAAGTTCATGTTTGTCAATTACAAATGCAATAGGGCTTCCATTGCTGACATAAGAAGGCTAATTAGGATCTTTTAGAAAGGTTATGAATACTTTACAGAACAAAATATATTTTGAGCCAATTCAAAATTACCTCTTTTATACATTCTTTTGTAGCCAGCTCAATGGAAATGAACATAAAAATAATTCTGAAGAAGAAAACAATTTTCATGTATCACTGCAGAGCTTGTCTATTTAACCTAACAGTTGTGTGATTCACTGACATATGCCTTAAGAATGTTAATAGGCATCTCCACTTAAAGAACTGATTTCTGGAAAACATCAACATTTAGGCAAAATAACAGAGTCTAAGATAAGTCAGGACATTTCAGAAAAGCATGAGGTGGGAGTCAGGGCTCAAGGGAGCACAGCTATTCCATATGTGAGTAATGGAACAGAAAATAAAGGCACCTGGGAAAGTTCCTGCTGACTATTTTATACTGAGTAATTGGAGATGTTCTTAACAGGACACCAAAAATTCGTGTCCTACTCTTAGCTTGATTAGCTGGGAAAAAAGCCCCACAAAACTTTGTTTACTTGGATATGAAGAAGTAGATGGATGTACGCTACTATCAAACACCAGTAAAACCTCAAGAAATACAGTTATGTCTGACTGATAAATACTGCACAAAATGTATGATTAATTAGATGTGATCCTCCTATCAAAGTGCAAATCAATGAATTTTGCATCATCCAACAGGCTGGACCGCTGGGCTGAGTCTA
>WAAB01022710.1:27680-62570 GCA_013389865.1 Piaya cayana
TAGGAGGAAGTTTTTCACAGAAAGGGTCATTAGGCATTGGAATATGCTGCCCAGGGAGGTTGTTGATTCGCCTTCCCTGGAGGTGTTTAAGGCATGGGTAGATGAGGTCCTGAGGGACATGGTTTAGTGTTTGATAGGAATGGTTGGACTAATTGATCCGATGGGTCTCTTCCAACTTGGTGATTCTATGATTCTATGATCCTGGCAAGATCCTTCAGTTCAGTGACACAGACGTACTTTCATATCCACTGAGATGAACATAGGAAGACACGCATACCTTGCAGAGATTGCAATCAATTAAGGAACACAGATAATTCATTCTTTCCCCCCGCTATTCCATATGTCTGAGCCACACACAGATCATGAGCTCACCAGTCAAAACCAATCAATACATAAGGGAGATGTCTTTGCATTCATGAATGGTAAGTATAATTTACATGAATGAGAGATATTTCTGCCCATTGCTGGGAGAACAGAATCCTTATTCTGTGGCAGAGGTGAAATAATGTCATTGTTAATGAATGAGGTTTCTGTTTCCCCTCAAAGGAACTTCAAGCTGTTTCCTATTTTGAATTAAGAGATCCATTTGTCTTCTCTCTTCCTGCTCCTGACACTGATTTCCTTAGCTGACATCAGTGTAGCACATGTTATTTGATGACATTTTCTGAAAATATTTTTTTATACCAATTAAACCCCAAATAAAGCAATACAAAACCAGAGATGAACCCAACAAGTGGAAAGAGAGAAACTGAAGGGTAACCACGTTATGCAAGAGAAGATACAATATCAATTGATATATTTCATTGGAAACTTAAGTGACCTTTAATATCATGATATTCTGACATACACCAATCTTCTTTTTTTTTACAATAAAAAATCCCATGTAAAAACCACAGCATTTGATTATTGTGATTTTAGGCTACATTTTGGCTGTTCATGCACTTTTTAAGCTGTTTAATCAGAAGCATAAAATCCCTGGCAGATGGGAAGGGAATCTTCAGCTAGCAGATGTCAGTAACATTAAGCACAACGTTTAAGTGAATCTGGAGCTTGTGAAAAATGACAAAGTAATAGTAATGTGAAAGAAAATCACCCTCTGAACACATGCAGCAAATTTCCTTGCACTATCCTATTAAGAGGCCTCAGACCTCACCTGGAAGTTCTACCTTTGAGTGGGAAAAGGTAGTGGGATGTCCACAATAAAGTCAGTCCTTGATCTCCCTCCAGGACTTCACTAACATGATAAGCATGGACATTTGTGCTTTCTGTAGTACCCCAGGCACTTTTAAACACTCAGCTATTAGCTCATGTAGGCCATTGGAAAACCTTTCAGAGGTAGAAAATTCATTAACAGTTAGTATATTCCATTATCCTTCACTCAAGACATTTTCTTTTACAGATCCTTATTTTCCAGCATTTGGTAAGAGAAAGAAAACTTTAATAACATTCTAGTCTAACCTCATCCCTATTCTAAGATGCTGAATAGCCCATACATTTTCTGCATTGTTTGAATCTGTAGGTTTAATACACACTGAATCATTCAGTCAAACCGTTCTGGCTATGGATACTACTCTACAGAACTCAAATCATGCCCAGCACTATGTCAGTCTCTTTGGTGGGTTTATAGCATGGAAAATAATTTCAGAGTCTTTCTACCCCTCTTGAATCCACAGCATTCCTTGATGTCTCCTTGGTGCCTAAAAGATGTACTTAATGTCAAACAATGAATACCCTCATTCCCAGAAAAAAAAAGCTTTGACTGTTCCTGCAAATGAGAGCTTCACAGTAGTAAGAGGATGCCTGGTAATTGATTCTTTTAGAAACAGAGTCTTGTCCCATTCATTTTATTGCAAGCACTCAAGCCATTCAAATGCCAGTTTCCTCTATGTAGTTTTGCATTTAGCCTGTATTAGACAGATCCTCTCATTAACTAAGTGAAGTGGCATCATCACTGTCTCAAGTCCTTTTAAGAATAGAGAATTCTTTGTAATAGCACCGTGTTGCCTAGCATAGGCTCTTTTGCATGAACTGTAAGTTCATCTCCATCATCTCCATTTCAGAGGCATTCCCCTTCCTAATGGGCTGAATAACAAGAGAGTACAGGCACAGAAAAAGAGTGAGTCAGTACCCCAGAAAATTATAGTCTTAGATCAGGCAGCCAAAGAATTCAGGAGAAACACAGTGGCTACTGATTTATGAAAAGTAACACAGCAGATCAACTACAGACCTAGCATTGACCTCATCCCTGAGGCTGGTGTGCCATATTTGCCATTGCAGTCTTCCCCATTACTCTACCTGGAAAATCCTGGAAGGGCACTGACTTGGGCTGCAGGAGATCTTTGCTCCAACCCAAATCCTACCACTGCATTACAGCAATACCTTGGGAAAGTCATCTGAAGTGAAAATCCCTTGGTTCCTCCAAACTTCCGGATGTCTATCTACACCTTCAGGTGTCTAAACATTTAGTAGCTTGAATCTTCCTCTTCTGTATGGCTCCTCCATAAACCACAACATATTTTGCCTCTTTTCAAGAAGCATTGCCAAAGTGGTTACACCATTAGTGCTTCTGGCAGTTTTCCACATATTGCACACAAGGATAAACTGCAGCTTCACAATGTCTTTAAAAACCCCCATTTTGATTAGTTCATAATATCTTGAAAACAAATACTGGTTATCATGATTATTGCTATCCACTCTTAGATTTTTTTTATTCAAGAACTTTAGGATTTGTATAAAGTAACTGCCTTGTTCTCTCCAAAATGCTGATTTATATACACACATTCATTATATGCATACATACATTACACATCTATTTATAGGGTTCATTTATTACGGTTCATATCATAACCTGATTATTTAGCATTATGGCAATGTTTATACAGAACTTTTTACCAAAAGACCCTGAAGTCTTTAACAATTATTTACTCAATTAAAATGCACAACAGCCCCAAAGATTGCTATTAAGTGCCACCAGGCCTTACTCCCTGAGGTAATATGATAATTGGAGATTATATTAATTTTAAAAGGGCATTTTGATTTTCCAGAGCATACCTACAAAAACAATTGTTGACTAGTTAATTTCAAAAGGTGCAGAAAACTGTGACCTGGTTTTGTCCAAAATGCATGAAAAATCAGACCTGAGAGGCCATATCTGGAAATAGCTCAGGTATCAGCAGTGTTTTTTAAGAGCACAAAGGTGCTCAAAGACAAGAGGCATTCTCAGTCTCAGCCCTCTGAGTCAGAAATTTCACTAGTAGAGCACCTGGATTTCCAACACCTTTTGTGAACTTGTCTGAAGTGAACATCACAGTATCTCTCTGTATCTGTCTTGATCCTAAGACCATTTGAGATTCACAAATACAAATATTTACTCAGTCTCCAAGATTCTCAATTTTTGGCTGCATAGTGGCTCACTTACAACTGGAGAAGAGGAAAATAAGTCAGATCCATTTTTTGGAGGCAGATGATGTGAATTTGAGTTCTTTGTTGTTCAGATCCTGCAGAATGACTTACACAGAAATCTGTAGGTTTCCTGTTGCATATCCCAGTCTTACATAAGAACCTTACAATTGATGTTTTGTTTCACTTTTGTTGCTTTAGTTAATTTACGTATAAAAGACTTTTACCCTGGAAAAAAATGTCAGTGGGAAAGAGCAAGAATAGACCTTCAGAAGATAGAAGCTGAAGCGACATGAATATTTCTAGAACAAATGGGGAGTTGATTTCAAGGAACTATGACTATTTTCTGGCCTCCTCTGTCTCCTGAACTAATTGACATAATTCTTTTCCACTAAAAAGCACCTCTCCTGGTTTTAAACTTCTAGACAAGATTATTGCTCTCCACCTCTGGAAGACAACTTTTTAATGGTCTCCTAAGAGATATAAACCTGCTGGAATAAAACTGAATAGCTATTGGATGACATTTTTTGACACTTCAGCTATTATGTACAGTATGTATGTTAATGAATTAGTAAGCATAAAGAATGTTACGAATTAGGTATTAAGCAGAAGACAAAACCCAGTTCTCTTTGATATTGAAATTGGTATTCAAATATTACAGATTCTTTCATTTATATAGATGTGTCATTACACATTATTTCATATGCCTCATGTATTAATAGCAATTGTTTAAAGTCAGACAAGTGCTATAACATGGAAGGGCTTTAAAATCTATTATTTAAATAATGTCTTCATTTGTAAGTACTTTTGAGGGAGAAAGGCACAAATGCCATTTTAAAGTAGATCCAACAAGCATAATAAAGGGAGGCCATAGACAGCTGCAGATGCAAATGGCAAACACTTAGGACAACTGGGAAGAGAGGGTAAAATGTTGGGCTCCAAAGGATCCAGGCCCTTGCACCAGGACTTGATAGAGCTTTGTACAAGACATCAGTCACAGAACAGAAGAGGCACAGCTTTTTCAGCAGTATTGGAAGGATTTAGCTAAAAAATGTAGTGTTTTTACATATATAAAAAGTATTGAAATGGGAAGTTTGCTTCAAAAGGCACTAGATGTCTGACAGCTCATATTCATTTTTCTAGCCTATTTTTCACTCTCTTGTTCCTCTTTTATAGTTTTAATCCCTAGAGCATCAATAAAGTAGAGCACAGAATTGGGCCATGAAGTTATACATGACATCAAAGCTCTTGCAGTCTGAGTTCACGGTCAGTGATTTAAAAACAAGCCTACAGCTTTTATCTCCTACAGCTTTTGTCATGTTTACTACATGCTATTTTTTACACTTCCAGTAAATATCTGTTAATATGTCACATTCCTGGTTAATTTAATTGATGTTTAGTGGCAATGGCTTGTTGTGCTACAATGAAATATCCAGGGTTATTGAAAAGAGAGTCTTTCCAAGTAAATGTTTAAATTTCACACACAAATGCTTTAGGATCATTTTAATTTGGCCCTGGGGATTGTGCAGATTCCCAAAATACATTCAAGTAATCTCACTTCAGGTGCCTCGATTGGATTGTCACAGCCTCAGCTGAGACATGACCGTTCCCATTAAACTGAAGGTGAAAATTTAACTACCTGTAATATTCAAAAAGGCAGATTTATAATACTGAATGTGGGACTTCAGGGCAGAAAGCAGCGATGAAACAAATGGTTGCATGGTTCAGAAAAATACTTCTGCAAAGGACCAACACTTAATGGCTTTATACAGTATACATGTCCTGTCTTGATATTTCTGTAGTCACAAAACTGCCAAATAAAACATTACTAGCAGTTACTATTACTTTAACAAATGTATGGTCAGAAAAAATGTTTCATGTTGAGAGGCCTATTGTGACTTTCCTTTCTGTGTTCTAGGGGCGAAGCAATTCTGAACCAATTTATCAATCCTGACAGTATTCTGACTATATGCTGGAGTTATCTGCATTGCAAAAGCTCTGTGGGAATTGAACTCAGACAACTGTTCTTCCTGTTGGAAACCAGACAGCCAAGGAAAGTAGCTATAATCAGTTTGAATTTGCCTCTGGCTCATCTTTTGCTCTGTTTCCTTTTAGACCACTACCTCATTAATAAAAATTTGCTGTATTGCTGAGAGTTCAGGTTTCACAATCTACTACTCAGAATTTGAGGTTAATCCAATGCTGACTACTGCAAAAGTGAAAAAGCAACCAATAGTAGAGGGAGGGATGAAAAGGCCAGGTCAGGTCTGGTCCCATGCTAAAGAAAAGCAGGGCAACAGTCACACCATGCCTGCCAACAGCTGCCAGCAATGAAGAAAACTGTAGATAAGAAGCACAACCAGAACCCCTGTGTTTAAATTTGCAGCATGAAACACAACATCCTCAGCACATGACAAGTAGATAAAGACAAATGGTCCACCCTGTTGCTCAAGATCCCTTGCTGAAGATCAGCTTCCTACCAATTTCTGGTTATATAAATGACACAGTCTGACCTGGCTTGAAATGCTACGGCAGCACTACATCCTGATAACGCTACATTAGTTCTCAATGTGATTTGGCAGTCAGCTTTTGTTTTAGGCAGTTACATTCTGATTGAGTGGTAACTCAGTGAACACTTTATAGAGAGAAAGTTCAGGTGAAGAACAAAATCCTATTTCAAAAGCTAAAGTGGGCTAAACAAAAGGGAATATCAAACTCAGTTTGTAATAGAGAAAAATCAACCCATAGTATTTATTTGTGGACTTTTCCCCCCAAATCCTGTCCTGCTGACATTTATCTTAAATACAACTCTTGATGTACTACACCTTAAAGAGTGAAAGAAACATACAGTTCTCCTCCCAGCCAGTGCTGTGATCAGCGTGACAATCTTGATTCAAAGACAGACTCACAGAATTACTAGGTTGGAAAAGACCCCCCAAGATCATTGAGTCCAACCATTACTATCAAACACTAAACCACGTCACTCAGGACCTCGTCTACCCCTCTTTTAAACCCCTCCAGGGAAGGCGAATCAACCACCTCCCTGGGCAGCATATTCCAATGCCTAATGACCCTTTCCGTAAAAAACTTCCTCCTAATCTCTAGCCTAAATCTCCCCTGGCAGAGCTTGAGGCCATTCCCTCTCATCCTGTCCCCTGTCACTTGGGAGAAGCAGCCAGCACCCTCCTCTCCACAACCTCCCCTCAGGTAGTTACAGAGAGCAATGAGGTCTCCTCTCAGCCTCCTCTTCTCCAGGCTAAACAACCCCAGCTCTCTCAGCCATTCCCCATAAGGCCTGTTCTCCAGAAGATGGATTTGGGTAAGAATGAACCTGTACCTCAGCTGAGCAGATCAAATGACAGTGAATTAAGGGAAGAAGACTCTGAGGAGGGCTAAACCCCACAAGGAAGAACCTGGACTGAGGAGATGAAATTTGTGAAGCAGCCCTCTGGACAAAGCACATGAAGAAGCTGCCCACTGGAAAGAGCAGTAGTAGAAGCATTAAGAGGACAAAGCTTATGGAAATGTCAGTCAGAAAGATATGGATGCTAGAGAAAAACATCTGAGCCCTGCAAAATGCTGGAAAGAAACTATAACTGGAGAACAGACTCATACCAATTTCACTTAACATCTGTACTACCTGATCTCTTAATAAATCAGGACTGCAAGACAGGAGTACCTGACTTGCAAGCAGCATGGTTCAATTTTATTTTCTTTTCAGAGAACCAAAGGAAAGACATGCGAGGCATAACAGTGCAAGAAATCAGACTGCACTCCCCCACCATTTCCACTTTCCCCATTTCTTCTACTACACAAGGACTGGGAAGTTTATATGCCATGTAAATCACCTCAGACAAATGGATGTGGAATACTTTAAATAAAAAAAATCATTAAAAAATAAATTAAAAAAATAGAAATAATATATAGGTAGATAAATATAAAATAGCATTTAATCACTTTTTCTAGCTTCCCTTTTCTTTTTCACAGAGCTTGAACAAAGAAAATAAACTAATTAGTAGCAACACTGTATGAAATCATTCTTTCAAGCCATGAGAAAAGAATGGATCCAGCCATGATTTGAGACATAGGGATCCTTAAATGAGAAAATTAAAACTTTCACTCACAGGAATGAAAGGCTTCTGAAAAATCTAAAGGAATCCATATGTACCCTGATGAAATCTTCATCTTATTGAAGTCCATAGGAGCTCTCCTACCAACTTTGAGGGAGCCTGGATTTCACATCCAATGCTAGTTGGCTTCCAGGAGAACATCAATGACAAAGGTGAATGCAATTTCCATGCTATATTAGAAGTAGCCAGAAAGGCTCCCTATGACACAAAAGTTATTTCACCTTTTTATTTTCAGTGACTTTACACTAAAATAACTGGTTTCTTATCTTCCTCTCACCACTGGGGCTGCACCATTCAGTTTTAAAAAGCTGAAATGGAGCCTACCTGCATTTCTGCCACAAGAATACCACAGTAAAAGCATCTGGGACTTTGTAATAGGCTTTGACATTAGGAAAGAAAAAGAATGACTTTGTAGGAAGCAATTGTTGGGTTAAAATAGACATCTTCCCTCTCTGAATTTTAAACATTTTGCACATCTATCCCAGGCACAAAAGACACTGTGATTCCCATGACAACTGTGGCAAATGCAGCTGTAGGCATCATTTAATTACAGTGATTCAGCCTTCCAAGTCAACATCAATTCCTTGAACTGCTTCAGGGCATACAACACATGTTCAAAAGGGAGCATTCATGTGACCTTACGAATATGCCCTTTAGACTATGTTTCCATTTATACTCTGGGAATTTGGAATTCATTAACACCAATTAAAACTGGACATTGTATGCTTAATTCTCCATGCATTGCAGTACTGATTTATCCCAGCAGGTTGAAAAGTTTTTTTGGTGAATCAGAAAGCTAAGAGAAGGGGAAATGTCCATATCTGACTTATTCTCCTGGGCCATGGCAATAGCATCACTGCAAGAGAAAAATTACCCTTACAGAGCTATGTTTTCTATGGATATTACACCGACACGACAAAATGCAGATGAGCTCTCACATACTAGCATGCCAGCCAGTAACACTGTACCCATTCTGGATTCATTGAATAGTAAAAAACCCCACTTGTCCTTAAATATCTGCTATAATCACACCAGAAGTAAAATGTGTTTTCATTTGAGAAGTTACCACTCTCCTTGTCATTTTGGCTTACAGAAAATGCATGCTGTAAATCTGTCGTTCTCCTCTAGAAAAAAACGCAAAATATTCTCACTTCTAACAGTCCTTGTCATTTTGGCTTACAGAAAATGCATGCTGTAAATCTGTCGTTCTCCTCTAGAAAAAAACGCAAAATATTCTCACTTCTAACAGCACAGCTACTGAAACGTGAATGAATAAACTAAAATAAAGCGATTTTTTTTTCTAAAGACCTGTCCCACAGCTCACTGTGCAAATTGTTGACAGTGACCCATTCCTGTAAAGGACTGGGAAACATGCAATGTATTTCAACCAATATCACTAATTCTTCAATGCAGATCTCATTTATTTCAACAACTATATGTATCTGTAATGCATGGAAATTATTAACAAAAAGGGATGCTAAATGCACTGCAGACACAGGGCTACTTGGAGTAGTGAAAGACTGACATAAATCTATTCTGTAATCTTGTGGCTATTTCCTACTGAAGGAAGGACCAGAATGCAATGTGCTAAATTAATAGGTCATAGGGATATGCTGCTTAAGTTTTTTTAAAAACAGTCTTTGCACTGCTGGCACAACAGACCTACCTCTGTCACAAGCAATTTATTACATCAGTATATCAACTCTATTAAAAAAAGAAAAAGACAACAGAAGTCGTGTCTTTGTGCAAGACTCAGCTCAAACTGGTTTGGAAACATAAACAGCTTCAGAGTTTAATTAGAAACTGTTTACATCTTGAAGATAATTTCATTTTCTTCAAATTGTAACAGAGGTAATTCCAGATAGTTCTGCTGACTCCACAGTTTAATGTGTCTAAGCCGCCAGACCAAAAAAAAAGCAAAATGAGGTCTGTACAGCTGAAAACAAGCTGAGAGGGGTCAGGAAATACTGTGCTAACTAATAATAGTTTGATTATCTAATGTTTAACAGCTCTGCAGTCACAAGATGCTGTGAGATGTCTAGAAAGAACAAAAGAGCAATCAGTAAATTAGAGAGTCCTTTTCCACAATATGTTTCTGATTTCTGTCCTATTTCTAGTATTATCTGTTCCCTTCTTTTAGTTACATTTTTGTTGTTGTTTGGATGGTTGGTGTTTTTTGGGGGGTGTTTTTGTTTTAACNGGAGTCAAATCTACTTTCGTACAGTACTTAAAAAAACCCAACAAACAAAAGCAGATGAGAAAATAACAACTCTCTCCATAAAAGCCTTTGAGAGCCAACTCTACTGAGCAAAACAGTTGTCCAGGAGACATCAGCCACTCATCTATCATGCAAATATATATTTAAGCATTATAAAACCAGCATTACTGTTACTAGTCTCCTTTTGATGTACAGTCCTAATTCTCATTAATGCTAATGGCTGATACACGAGGGAAGAACAGACCTTCAGCACCATCAAAGGACATCAGTTGTGTAACACTTTAATGACAGGATGCTGTTCTGCTGGATCTGCCCTTCCTGGTTAAAGCAGAGGAAGAAGCTGCTGAGCACCTCTTCACCTTGACCCAATCCTGCTGCTCACAATTACCCCAATTGCACTGAGACAACTTTGCACCTGAGCTGCCAGACAGATCACTAAATAAACTTCATTTGTACACATACCTCTGCCCTCACAAGGCTTGCTTTCAACCTGGATGATTTTCATCATCTGGATTATCACATAGCCCAAGAAAATGCTCTTTCAAGTCACCAGAGGTGGAAGTAAACAGCAGCACAGGAGTAAGTCAGGTTGGGGATTAGATCCATAAGCCAATTTTTCTGCCCAAATCTATATTTCATGGTGTTTTCTGTGGGTGCAAGGTGATAACCAGAAATATCTGATGGCTTTTGGATAGAGACCTCATATACAGATTCTGTAACTTGCATGTCCATGACCTGCTGTTTAATTTCACTGGAACAGAGAGAACAAATACCTAATCCAAATTGTGACACCTCAGTGGCTCTGGGGAGCATTTCCAGAAGCTCTTTTAGGCTGTAATAGTTTGGGGAAGAGGGACTACATTGACTGCTGGACTCCTGAAAAACCAGTTACACACAAGTGCTCAAACTTCTACTAGCCCTACTCTTACACTGAGTGTGAATACTGGAGAACTTAAAAGTCTGAGCACTGCAGAATGAATCAGAGAGTTTAAACTAAGAAAATCAGGAAACAAACCAAAATAAGACCTTCAATGATGTGAAACAAGCTGGAACTGGAGATAGGGGAAAGAGGAGAAAGCAAAGAAATAGCTATTTTAGATGTGTCTGATAGTATACTTGCTATCATATAGGGCTGTCAATAGAGGTTAGACAATACAACTGATTCTTCTTTTCCAGCAGAAATTAGTGCTATAAATGACATGAACTAAAGTGTAATGCACCTCCCCCTAACCACTCTACTTAATGCATGAAAGGAAAGCGCCAAACATAACTGTTTCTCATTTGTAGGAAAGTTGCCTCTCCCAGATCATACAGTACTAGCCTTTCAAAACAGCTGGGAATTGGATTGTAACATGCAACAAAGAACAAATGTTTCCTAACCTAACCCCTTGGCTGCCTAGGCCACTCGTATAATGAACCCATGGACCAAATCATCACCAGTGGGGCAAACAGGAATGTTCACATTTATGATCCCTGCTGTGCAACTTATAGTCTTGTTTGGTCTCACTTTTTAGCCTCTTATATACATCTGGTACTACTACTCAGGAAAAAATGCTATGTTTCAAGTTAAAGTTTTTATTTAGCTTTAACTGTAACAAATGTACTCTGTGGTTGGTGCAGAATGCACAACTGTTCTTAGAAGGAATTAAAATATCGTACGTAGCAATACTCTTTTTCAGTAATGTCTCAAAGAAGCTCTCCTGATGGTCCTTCCCATCTTTAGTACTTCTCTGTTTCTTCTCAGCTGTACTTAGATCAAGTCAGGTAATTTAGTTTGGTACTGTCACTCAGCTGATTCTTAACAGATCATGTTTTACTCTTGCTCTCATTCACAATCATGCAGCTTCCCATTGGCTATGTATTTGACCATAAAGGTTTCAATATTACTTAAAAAAAAAAACTGATAACAGTGGGTGTTTTCTGGAATTGTTAAAAAAAAAAAAAGGTCTCCAAATTTCAGCAGCAAATGAACTAGTGTTTTTCTGCACACTTTGTACAATTTCTTCTATGTACTTTCTGTGTTCCTAATTGTTCTCCTCCCCCAAATTCTGCCTCCAAAACTCACTAAGTGAAATTGTCTACTGAAAGGCAATTACTCACAATTAGCTGTTATTTTCTGCTGAGAGGCACGGTTCCATAAAAATCCTCTAAAATGTTGATCAATAGCTGAGAGGTTCCAGAATTGATCTCAGTTTCATTTCTCCTTTTTCTTCACTTATGATCATTACACTAAACCTAGTCCCCTGGCTGGAGCAGCGCCCCAGGCTACCCTGCGGCACAGGCAAAACACAGGCATTTCCAGCAGCAGGAAGTCACAGTGTTGCAGCCCCAGCTGCACTTCCCTGTAACATATGCAGTCATATTTCTCTGGGCGAATTGAATTTAAAACTTAACTGAATCAGAAAGATACTATGACTTTAAATTCTATCTGTGAAAATGGAAATGGTAATATTAGATCCAAGATAAGAGCAGGGGGAAAAAAAAGGCAGGCATAGAGGGATTAAATTTATTCTTTGACTTTTCCAAAGAACATCAGTCTGAAAGGGACATAACAAAGAGGAGCTGTTGTGCAGAGAAATTATCATAGAGAAGAGGCTTTCCTGTTTACTGCACGGCACCAAATATCTTTCTGTCCTTATCACTATACCCTGGAAAAAAGCAACTCTTAGAGAAAAAACTCAAGTCTACTAGGGGCCTAGATTAAAATAAAAGTTTCTGAAGACATATATTTTCATTCAAAAGTCTGTTGAACAAATAGCAATTGCCACGCCCTCTCTCACACAACAGATTTTGCACTTCTTAAATATAACACGTGTTTCATGTCTTGAAACAATAGAATATGAGGTATTTTTCTTCTCCTAAGGATTTAGGATTTTCAATTATTTTGCATTTATTTACCTCTTCTTCATCATGGTCTTTGAAGAGAAGCAATTTACAACCAAGGCAGATATAAGAGTCAAAGGAAACTTATCTGAGCTGCTGCCAGGCTGTCTGGTGTGCAATAGGATTTAGAAGACCAGGCACAAAGTGATGGTGCTTGATTCTGTAGTTTAAGGCTATGTGAAGGCATGGTCTTGTGTGTGGAAAAGCCCCCCATGATTTATACCTGTAATGACAGCTTTGAACCTGTGGTTAAAGTATGCACCCTTCCAGGTCAATATGAGGTATTTCATCTCATAATACATGGATAGCAAAAGAAATGAGGTGTGAATCTGGAGAAAAGTCTCTATCACTGCCATAGTCAGATACAAAGGAGACTGGAGGAGAGACTACAAAGCAGCCCTTTTTCCATCATGCTCTTTTCTATCAGCATGGTGAAAACCTGCTTCTGTCTATGGAGGTGCAGAGAGGGAAGAAACAAATATCTATATCCTAGGAGCCTGCCTGGCATTTCAATTAGCTGTGGCTGGGATGATTCAGCAACAACAAATGATCCTGGTAAAAGAAACACCTCTGCAAGATAACAAGGAAAGAAGCTTTCATAATAGCAAGTCATGGGACTCCTCAAAGCATTGGAAACTACAGTAGGATCAGCATCTGAAGGAGCTTTGTGAAACTTGGTCTTTTATGAACACTGAAACTGAGGGGGTGTGTAGGTGTGACAGGAGATGGAAAGGCATCAAGAAGTACTTTCTGTAGGAAGAAAGGAAGAACATGTTTATGGTACATCTAACTTCCCTGATGACGAGTTAATTGTGCAAGTCACCTATATACAAAGTAGACCACGCTTTTGGCAAGGACAGAGACATGTAGGTGAGAAGGAGTATAAACCCTTGGCTCACAGGAGGGGAGAAGGTTAACTGTGAAAGTTTTGCTACCCTTAAGTCTGGCGAGAAATTTCAAGCCTATATGAACTCTTATGCTTTCAACTGCTTTGGGGGAGCTCATACAATCTCAACCCTCCTAGAAATACCTATGCTTAACTTGGATAAAGGAGCACATGCATTTCCAAATTTATTAAATAAACAAGCACTCCTAGTTGGCATAATTTTGCTCTGCAGTTTCTGCTAAATTCTGCTTTCAGTTGCAATGGTATAAATCTACACTGAAGCCTTGGGTTTCATCAGAACTGCTGTGTATTTATCTAGCTGTCAGGAAGAATATTTTCATTCCCAAGAGTGGAAACTTTAGGGTGATACTTGGAAAAGAAAGGGAATACTGAAATGACCTTGCTGACTCAGCTAAGTCCCTTAGTTTTGAGATACTGCATACTCAGTAAAACGGTTTACAAATCTCCTTTAGACTCCTCATATCCTTCCTTTTCACTTGGAAAAATCTATGATTAAAAGAACTGAAGGAATATCATTAAAACATATGCATAAATAAGGGAACAATTTGTTAGTATTAAATAATTCCTTGTTGACACTATTTTTATAGCAAAACCCCCAGAATTCTACAGTGGTATGCATATAGTTTCCATAGCAGATATCTGAAAGTCTAAAAGACCTGGAGTGCCACAAACATTTGGTTTTATATAGAATCACAGAATCATTTAGGTTGGAAAGGACCTTTAAAATCACTGAGCCCAACCATTAAGCATACTCTGATCCCATGTTATATAAAATATATTTTGCAAAAGCGGTGGGTCTTTAAGCCATTTGTAGCTCACACACAAATAATACATATCTTGCTGGTATGTTTTAAGAGTGAAAACTATAGGAAGCTCATTAAAAGATAGATCCAACAGAATTTAAATTCTACACTTATCCCTGGAGATTTTTTCCACCAAGAAGTAATTTCTAAGACTTCTTCAAAGACAAAAACATAAGAACTGAAAGAAACAGCAGTAATTAATTAAATCACTTTTAGTTAAAAAGCTTTATAACATTCCCTTTTGCTGCACAACCACACAAATGACTCCTCAGTTAAGTTTATAGAGGCCTTCCTGTTATAACCTAGATACTTCCTGTTCTTTTTAGTTACCAGATAAGGACTTCTCAGGGGCTTGTACTTTTTACACTAGCTTCAGCCCAAAGACTTTTTTTCCTTGCATTTATTGAATTTACTTTAAATCATCAGAAATTAGAAGACAACAGAGTAAGTGCCAATAAGTATACTGAGAGAGCAGGCTCTTACTCAAAATGTATGTGGCTTTCCTAGGATGCTCCTTGTTTTGATGTTTTTGCTGTTCTAAGAATATATTTCAGGTGGGAAATATTCATTTAGCTTTCCCCTAACAGACACACTTTCAGAGCTGGAAACTCTTTGGTGTTCCTTGAATAAAGTTACTCAGAGGAATACGACCGTTGGTCAGATGATGGGTGAATATTAAATGTTAATTTAAAATTGGTAAAATGTAGTTTGACTTAAGGCATAAAATATTCTCCTGGTATAATTATTACAGATTGACAGCACAGTTTGAAGGTAAAGCCTAAGGCTATAAGCTTCATGTTAAAATTTTCACTTATAAATCAATAATCACTGCAAACAAAACAGCCTACTCAGTTCTGTGAATGCCACAACACTTCCTCAGGTGCAAGTTGTATGCAAAGTTTAGTAAAAACTGCAAGAGAACTCTTAAAAGTTTAAGTGTCCCTGATGGTCCCCTCCCCAAACTGCCAAACCTGTGGGGCACTGGAGTTGGGTTGAAGCAAGTGCAGCTTTTAAACTGTAAGGTACCAGAGAAACCCTAGGATAAAGTGATCTGTGCTGCTTAGACTCGTATCTGAGGAATCCACTGAGCTGGTATAACCTTAATCTGTCCATGTTCAGAGCCAACCCAGAGCCAAGTGTCTAACATGGCACATCCAGCACAGGGGATAGCTTCAGATACACCCAGAGGAGCCTGGTACAGAAGGCAGAATCAGTGAAGCGCTCTCTAATCTCAGGTTAGAGATACCTTCATAGAATGAGTTCAGAAACTGTCTAGAAATTTCTGTCCTGAGAGAATTTCCTGCATTTATTTCCAAAAGTGGAATAACTGAATGGTCAACCAGTAATTCAGGTAGGATAACTAAAGCTTGCATGCAACTTTCAGGAGCTCCAAAACCCAGAACTCAGACCTGTATGCTCACCGCCCGCCAGCTATAGCATCATCTCACCTCAGAGCCCTGTTTCCAATTTCAGTTTGTTTTCACAGTGCATGTAAGAGCCCTGATGTGCTGCAGAATGCAGTTCCGTACAAATATTTACTACCTATTGTTTTAGAAGAGCTAAGCTATTTTTTATTTCCCTAACTGTAGAAACCACTCTTGTTCTCCTCTATGCACTCAAGTCTCTTTTGTTTGTCTCTTAACTTGCTGTGCTTGGCCTCTCACCAGAATCCTTTTCTCTGCCTTAAAGGACGGTGACAGCATGTCTTTGAAGAAATGCCAAGGCTGCTGTTAGGCTGACCAGCAGGGAGCAATCCTACCCAACACTCCCTAGCCTCCCCCAGATTGCTGTCCTTTCCCAGAAACATGCAGCTTCAGAGAAAGCAGAGGCTGAACTGATCAAAATTCCCAGAAGAGACTTTTAAGAAACAGATTAATTTTAAGCAAACACAGAGAATGCTGGAGCTGGGGGAGACATCAGAAGATCATCTAGATCATCCTCCTGTCCCAAGGCAAATTCAGCTGTACCTACGAGACACTGTTGACAGATATTTGTCTGGCTGGTTTTTACCAGCTTCCAGTCACAGCCACTAATATTTCTGCAGACAGTCCAGTCCACCACATCACTTACCATCAGAAAGCTTTGGTAAATCTACTCTCTTATTCCAATTTAATCCTGTCAGTCCTTGTCTGGATGTGGAGAACTCATTTATTGCATTATTTTGTTTCTAACAGTACTTTATAATATAGGGAAGTAAGCTGTAACTAGGTAGGCTGGTCATGATGTCTGTACTTTTTGTCTCTACAAAAACACTGGTCTTCTCTGTTGACATAGTGCCTTTATCATAAGCACCATCCAGCACTGACTCAGAGAGATGACCACGGGTTCACTGGCTGTATTTCCCATATATCTTTACTTAGAAGATCTCACTGACAAGCCCTAACCCCACTGACCTTAAAGATTTAATTTGCTCACATGCTTGCTGCATACTTAAAACAAGGGGTGAAATGCAAAAATTTGTGCAGAACTATAAACCTTCTCTGCACAAGACAAAAGCTTTACAGAAAGTCTTATAATATGCATTCTGCATTGCTTTATTTCTTACTCTTTCATCTTAGTCTTGGCCTTGGGATGCTGCTCATTTTCTATTATGACTATGATACTAGGTTGGTAGGATGAGAGGTGAAATTTTGATTCAACACTTGCAATTCAGTTTGGTTTGGTTTGTTTTAAATAAACCAGTTGCTTATGGCAATTTTGTATTTCACACTTGTAACAGGGAAATAGAATGATACAATGGTACATGTTGTGCTCTGATAACAAGTTTAATTGTTTCAGCTTGAGGGGGATAACTGCAGAAGATTTGACAGGTGTTGAAAAGGTTTGTCATTTTTTCTCCTTGAACACTCTTGAGACAAAAAACCAAAACAAAACTACAAGTTTCCCACTTTAACTGTAAGCTAGCAGTGCTTACCCTATCCTTGCACTTACCCAGTAGAGGGATTCATGATGCAACCCCCCTTATCGGTAGATGCTTTGCAGTTACAGCCCCTCTCCAATGTATCGTGATTCATTCCAAAATTGTGGCCCAGTTCATGAGCCAGGGTGACAGCTGCACCTAGAGGGTTTTCAGAGTGATCCTTAAAAAAAGCAACAGAATTAGTCAGATCAATATTTAAAACCAATTGAAAATATAAATTGCCCTATTGCCTGTTATTTAAAATGTTTTATAAACCTACTCTAACTGTTGTTAAAGGAACACAATTTTAAATTCATCCCCATATACCAAAAGTAGACTGGAAATTGCAGAGCAGTCTATCTGTTCCAGCCACCCAGTTTCCCCAGCACTTTAGATGTTTGAGACCATTCGGTAGCTTTGAACATCTGAACATCTCTTTATCTAGGGCTTAAAATTCCCCTGCTCAATAAATGCCCCAGACTCTGAAGACACAGCAGTAGCAGACAACAGTCACCCAGACATAGGGTGTTGGAACGATAATAGTTTATGGATGAGGGTGCGATGAGGGAAAAGTATGAATCAGAATGTTTTGGGTTGGAAGGGACTTTAAAGTTCATCCAGTTCCAACTCCCTTGCCACGGGCAGGGACATTCCCCCTAGAGAGGTTGCTCAAAGGCCCATCCATCCTGAACACTTCCAGGGACAGGGGCATCCACAGCTCTCTGGGCAGCCTGTTCCAGTGCCTCACCACCCACAAGGTGAAGAATTTCTTCCTTACACCTGATCTAAACTCCTTCAGTTTAAAGCCATTACCTCTTGTCCTGTCACTACATGCCCTCGTAAAAAATCTCTCTCCAGTTTTCCTTTAGGCTGGAAGACTGCTCCCCAGAGCCCTCACTTCTCCAGGCTGAACAACTCCAACTCTTTCTCGGCCTGCCTTGATAGGAAAGGTGCTCTTCATCAAAGAGACTACAGGTGGGGTCCCATGAGAGCAGCACGGCGGGGGAGAATTACCTCCCTTGACCTGCTGGTCACACATCTTGCGATGTACCCCAGAATATGATTAGCTTTCTGGGCTGCAAGTGCATATCACCTCCTCATATCATGAGGATACTTCACGTCAGGAGGTAATTTACAAATAGAATCATAGAATCACAGAATAGTGTGGGTTGGAAGGGACCTTAAAGACCGTCTAGTTCCAACCCCACTGCATTGGGCAGGGACATGTCCCTGCAGCAAGAGATTTCTCTTGGTCTATTTAATATTCTTCAGGCTGTTTCTTTAATATCAGGAAGTCCAAGATTTCACAAGCCTTGTAAGAAAAAACAACTACCTTTGAAAATCTCCTTTTCAAAATGAAAGGAAAAGGCAAGTCAAAATATTTGTTAGTCTCTTGTTAAAATATATGAATATTCTAAATGTTGCAAGTGTCCAAACTGAAATATTACCATTAATCTTTGTTGAAATGCTGATTTGAGGGCAATAATCTCTAAGAAATTCACTGTATGATCTGATTATAAACCACTGATCACACTGATGCGTAGGCTTACCCACAAGTAAAAGACCATTTCGCATCAATCATTTTCCTTGAGGGAAAAAAATTTCAGTGTATTCATATGAAAGCTTTCCCTAAAGCCATAAACATGTAATATAAGTGCATGATCCACTATTTATCAGTCAATAATTGGAATCACTATGTACAGCTGTCTGCTCTAAAAGCATATATATATATTCAGTTTAAGTAATTCCTTTAGTATCTTCTACACCAATCTTCCCACAGAAAAAGAGATGAAAGGTAAAACTGTATAAAATATTAGCTATATATTAACAAAACTACTAATACATTATTTGGAGCAGATTTAAGAGTTTCTTCTTTGATCTGCCTGTGCAAATATTTTTAGTAAATAATTCCTCAACAAAAAACCAAAATAAAAAAGAGAACGCAGTCATTTTGAAAACAAGAAGCTACTCCTTCTGCAACTGGAATAAACTCAAAAGAGTTTATTCGCAAAATCTTGCGAATAACTTAACAGTCAGTTTGTGTGCAGTTATGTTCCAAGATGCCTATTTGCTGAAAGATGTACAACCTGTCCTGGTAAAAGAAGCAATAAAGTAAGCCTATGCAGCAAAATAATCTGCAAGAAGAAGAAAATCTGTACCCCTGCACAATGGCTGCATATGGAGATATCTTACCTAGATACCAGTCACATACAGGATGATTTATATTTGTACTCATAGTAAGTTTATGAAACAGAGAATTCAATGTAATCAAGCCTGATGTCATGAAAAGAACACCACCTAAGTCAAAAACAATCCGGGACTTAAGATTAAGAAAATAATTAAATAATTCCATACAGCTGACCAGCAACACATTGGTATGATGTCTTGAAATTAGAGCTACATGGTCCAGACAGAAACTCTACTAAGCTTTGAGCTACATAGACAGACAACAACTGAACTCGGTTTTGATTTATTTTGCTAGCATCTCTTCTGCCTACTGAACAGAGCTTGTATTTATCTGAACTACTCTAAAGTGGTAATTAAAAATAAAAATGAGAATTCACACAGTCCACTCCAGAACTAGAGCAATAAATGGTCTGAAATGTAATTTGGGTCTTGAATAGGCAAACAAATATTTCAGCTCATGCAGTTTTCATTACTTGCTCAGACCATTTGGAATGCAATTTTATTAGTTTCTAGAGAAGGTTTTTAAAAGAAGGAATGTGATGTCTCGGCAAAAAAGGTTACTTGAAGACAGCATAAATTAAGATTATCAAAACAAACAATGACATGTCCTATTTGATACTGAGACCATTTAAGTATCACAAGGAGTTAAGAAATGAATAGCAATGTGACTTTGATTTATTCCATCAGAGTCTTTTAAAGTTAACTTGAGCAGTAAAAGTAATTACCAAACTGTTTCACAATCACTGAATAAGCAACTATCTACTGTTAAGACATTGTAAATTTGCACAAACCACACAGCTGCTTTCAGCTGAACTCTGCTTCATTCCAGTGAGTTTCAGATCATATAATAATATAAAATACTGCCACATTCAGCTAGAAAATGCCCCAGTCCTGGTACTTCCCATGCAGTTTCATACAGTTGTAGGGAAAAGTTTCTTAAAATACACTTTTACTTCATTTAAGCAATTCACTGAAATGAAAGTAAGTGCCTCAATTCTACACTTGCCTTTAGTCTGATTTCCAACTAAAGTCAATAGAAATTTGACAAGTAAGTATATTACATTACGGTAACACTGCAATATTTTACTTTTCAAACCATGAACTTAGTGGGCAATCTTTTGAAACAGAATGAAAACTGAATCATGCATCAATGATTTCCTTTAACGTCAACTTTTGTTTGGTCTTCTACAACACACCAAACCATTAAAGCAAAATTATAATGATCTTGATACACCAAACCTTCCCAAACTCATATGCCTGCTCTCTGCACCCTGAGTTTCTCTTAAAATTAGTAGAATACAAGGTATCACCTACCACTGAGAGAATTCAGTCCCACATAAAAGCAGAGTGGCAGGCTCTCTGGGAGGAATGAGGGAGGAATTTAGATCATACAATACATCTAAGTAACTTCAAAAGCGGTCAGAAAAATCAGATCATACAAGGATGAATCCAGTATTTGTATTCAAATGTTATTTGTCATATAATCTCTCCCTTGTCCCTTCCATCAGATCAGATCAGTTTTGAGAATGTGGGAGCTTTTTGATATTGAGTGTTTGATAAGAGATTGGCTGAATTATAAGGATTCATGTTGCCCAATGCTGAGATGTTTGAGCAATGTAGCCTCCCAGGTTAACAGTTGTTCACTCTTTCACTTGCACATCTTCCAAATTTAGAGCCTTCTTCTTGTATATGTGTAGGCATATATGAAGACTTTTTTGTATAGACTTGAATCAGCCTTTATTAACTCGAGGGGAAGGTTGGGCAGCTGCCCCATTTGGGTTTTAGGGGTGGGTGCTTGCTTGTTTTGGATTTGGCTCCTTTTTGAGGATTTGCTTGATGAACTGGAAGACATTTCTAGCCATGCTGTGCAAGCCTCAAGTTAATTTGCACCTCAAAACTTTCAGTTCACTGAGGTGGAAGTCTCTGGGAAACATCACATTCCCCTGCACAACTGAAGCTGCAGCCTGGCCCACAATTCATACACAGTCACTTGGTTTCTCTTGGACATACATATCAATCTCTCCTCTATCAGAGCCCAGAGAGCACTTAAAGAAATGCTGAATCGTGTTTTCTTGTTACTGAAATGAAATATTTTCTGTTATTTCTGTTTAAAATTACATGTTCCAGAGTGAAGACGACTGACTTTGCTGTAAAATATACTACAGCATATTTTAAAGCTTATGCTAAAAATTAAAAGGGTGAAAAAAACATCATTAAGGGCACCTCTGACTTCAGATAAAGTCAAAGTAGTGACTACTGTTCTGAGGATGAAGTGGATAAAATGGGGCTTTCTGCCTCCTATCTGCCTTTGCCAAGATTTGGAAGTACACTGGGAGATTCTAACAGCTTTTTCTTCCTCTTTTCCTCTATTTCCTTTTGTATCTATCTCCCAAGTAGCCAGTGAAAAGCTGTAACAAACACCAGTAAGAGACTCAACTTCTAAAACTACCTTTATGCTTTCTAATATTTTGAAATTACTTTCTCCAAATTATGTGATTTGATTATTCTTTCCAACTCTCCTACATCTCAACTTCCCTGCACACCTCATAAATCCTCACAGTTTGGACTGTCTATATGTCATCTTCCATGAATGCATATATCACCTCAGCTTGGCTTCTTGCCTACTTGTCCAAGAGACCACAAAGCAGCCTGCGTTATAGACCAACCTCAGCTTGGACACTAGTTAAGAAGGAAGGAAACGCAGGAGCTTCAAGGGACTGTATGTCTGGGATTATCCTGCTACGTGGACTGTTTTGACACAAAAGCCTTAATGTCCTGGGCTCCAGGTTAGCCCCAAGAAGTTCTGAAGGACTGGGGACTTTGAGACTATGCAAACTCTGAGCATTGTGCATTCCTGAATTCCCACCTCATTTACACAGCAAACTGTAGCTGAAGTGTCCAGCAGAGCTGGAGAGAACAATCACATCACCTGAGATGCTGGAAATCTTGATAAAGCTGTAGAAAAACCAAAAGTTTTCAGCACATGAAGGCTGAACTCAGAGAGTAAGAGTTTTTTAGGGTTCCTTGGATTTCTGCTCTAGAGCTGAGCTCTAGTAGCTGAGCCTGTTAGTGGCCTGAAAGCTCTGGGAATCTACATCTAATTTTATTCAAGTACTATTGCAAAGAATAGTTAATGCAAAACTTTTTTCCTTCCCTTAGCACAAAACACTGTTCAAAAGTAAAAAAATATAGATATAGGCTAAGTTCTTTACTTGTATGCTCATCATGCTTAGCATCTAACAACATTACCAGTAACACTCTTTGAAAGAGGCTTGAGTAGAATAAGTGTTGCCATTGTTTGTTCTTGTCTAGCAATGCAATAAACCCACTGTGTTGCAAAGATGGAAAATAAGGCCTTACACAGGAAACTCTGTAAATACAGAATAAAATCAATATAATAAAAGATTCCGGATAGAGTGTTGTTGCCTGTAACACTACTATACCCAAATGCCTAACAATACATCTTCTGGTTCTCATCATTCACAGCACTTCAACACCTGTTTAAATGATAATTAGAAGTTGAAGATTCTTGCAAAAAGGCCATGCTATATTTTAATGCAATATTTTGATTTTTTTTTAATCATTTACAAGCAACATGCATGCAGATACAGATAATATTGAGGCTGAAAATGAAACAGAAGGGGCTGATGCTCTGGTACAGAATAAAGAACTACAAAACTTGAGATGGTGTTGTATCTGTTGGGCCAGTTTCAAGCCCTCTGCTTCTATTACTTACCATGACAACCCCTCCAGACTGTTCTGCAGTGCACATGCTCATTATGGGCGCCATGCCAATGGTAGTCCCTTGGAAGTACACCCCACTGCAGAAGGGAGGGAAAGGAGAAGAATCACATAATCACCATTCACTGCCAAGTTACCACCCTATTATTTTCAGACTGGCATTTCTGCCAATCTCAAGAAAAGATCCCATTTCAAATGTGTCAGCTCCAGACATTTGCAGGTTTAAAACAATGAAAAGCACAGATTAGTCATGCCGACTTGCCAAACTGACAATGACAGCATCCCTGCTAAGAGAAATATCCATTTGATCACCATCCTTTGGGTTTACTGCTGTAACAGGATACTTCTTTCCTTTCCTTATTCCCTGACTGAAGTTAGGAATAGAAATGTTAACGTAAAAATAATGTCTCTAGCTCAAAGAAGGGTTATATTGATGCAGTGGAAGTTTATATGCTGCTCGTTAGAATACTCAGCCTAGAATGTAATCATTCAAAACAAAGTATTATTATACACAGAGGGAAATAAAATATCTCCTGAGGGACAGTTTGGAAAGGCCCACTCTATTCTTACACAGCTAAGGAAAGACTATCTATTTAATGAGTAAAGAGCTCCTTTTAATTACTAAGACATCAGGTATGTTTATCTGTATAGTACAGAGCATGGTTCATAGATTAAAATGATACCCGGTTCAAGAAAGACATGTTTTGCTTGTGTTTTTTTTAAAGAGTGCTTCTGCTTTGAGCATGTTTACTCAATTACTTTAATCCAGGATACAGCTGCAGCAGGGTAAAAGATGCGTATGATTTAATTTTTGAGTCACAAATACAAAGGAATTGCCCAATTTAAGCTGTATTTTAAAGTTTACTGAGATTTTTCTACTAACAAATAGACTTCACATAGGGACCCCTTAGCTCTGCTTTTGGGGTGAGGGTCAGACTGCCATTTAAAAATTTAGACTGAGACCAGCTTAAACTGCTTGTAAATTCATACCCTACATATTTACCAGCTTATTACACACCCACAATTCTACATGAGTTGTATTCAGGAAAGGCCTGAAAGTAATGCAACTATTGCAGAGTTGTGGAAGGAAATTAATCCAAAGCATCTGCTGAAGAACACTGCAAAGTGTCTGCATATTTGATGTTTACAGAGGGGAAAGACGAACTCTCAGGAGCACAGATGTTCCTCCCAACAGCTTAGCACTTGGGGAAGAATTCGGTACAGCTATTCTTAAATCACTGAAATCCCAGCCAACATTAAACATAGTGTTAAGTCTACCTTATCAGCTGTGCATTGTCGTGGGGTTTACGAGGTAGTAATTTTAGCTTTCTCCAGTCCAGAAACTCATGGAGGCTAGTGAAAGGGTCTTGAGAAATAGAGCACTTATCCATGTCATTCCATACTTCCACTCCGACCAGGGCTACTCGAATATTTAGTGGCCTATAGAACTAAAATATAAATATAGAAACAAAAAATATAAAAATCGAAACTTATCCTTCAAACCCATTTTAGACCACATTGGACTAGAATATTTCAACAGAAGCATAATGTGCATATGAACCTTTCTTACAGTGGGTTAAACTGTCTCTAATCCAGGGAAAAAGTGAACACTTGATAGGACTGACACAGATAAAGTATTTCCATAACTTACATAAAACAGTTCTGACCTGGCTAATCAAACATAAGGCATTCAAAGACGTCCAGAGATATGCTGCTTCTTTATGTCTCACACAAGTTTGGCATCTTCCTTCAAGATGAAATGCTGCAACTACCTTCACATGTCCTTCACTTCTGAAAAAAACTTGTTGCTATGGCTGATGACACTCTTCAAGGCTGCCCTCCATTACTAGCACAAATGCAATTCAAGAGGCAGCTGTGCTGTACTACAGTTGTGGTGGAAAATAGCAGCTGAAAATTAGCTAGATTCATCGAGTGCTGCCCATAGCAGATAAACCCAAGTGATTTTAGCAGTGTGGGCCATGTACTCTATTATCCCATTAGTAAATGCCACAGTTGCTACAAGAGGGTAGCTGAAGCAGCGTTAGCAATGGAGCTGAGATAAGAATTCTAATGTGAGACTAATGTGAAGAAGGATTCAACAATCAATCAAGTCCAGATTTGGCTGACAGTATCAGAAAAGCATATACTAGATCTTTGTCTTGTTTATATGCATTATAGTAATTCAGATACTATTGGCATTTGCTGAGGATAAAATTAAGCATGAAACATAACTATATTATAACATGCAAGATTAATTTTGAGCAGTTAACATATAAACACCTGTCCTCCAGTAATATGTCAGTGAGAAAATTATGCAAGAGGTGGAGGTGTCTGCAGCAGCTTGTTTTTAATCAAGAATGCTTCTCCTTGAGTTATTGCCCTTGAAGTATCACTTGAGAAGTTCTCAGCTAAATTAAGGCTCCCTCAGTTTTAATTTCACTACTGGACTCCTAAGATTTCCTGATCATATGGTACAACAAAAAAAATTTTTAGTTTGCTTAAACCCCCTGTAGGGGATTCTTAGCATTTATTGTTTAATGTGAAGAAGTTACTTCAGCTGCAAAAAAATCCACTGTGTGTCTCTCTTACTGCTCTCACTCAGCCATCAGCCTCTGATTTCTTAAGCACTGCATATTTTTAATTTCCTTGGGCTATATACCTTCATACCCATATCTTCACAGGTCCTTCGTTTGTGTTACAACCTGACCATCCTCAAAATAAGCCTTTTCCTAAGGGCTGTTCCATATATGATTACCTTCACTCTCTTCCCAGGCTAATAAAATCCTAGGACTAAACAGTACATCTCCTTACAAACAGTGCTCCCACATATATATGCATCCCATATGGTTCAAGCACCTCTGAGCCCAGCTCAGTATATTGAAGTGCATATGAAAGGCTTACGTTGACTTTTTGGGTTTTACAGGCTGAATAGAAAAATTGCTCTGAAATACTGGAGTATTAGGAAAGCAACAGGGTTAGCTCCTTGAAAAAGTGGATAGATAAGGAGATGCAGCAAAGGCTGTGAAAGCTGCTGATCTGAGGATGAGGGCTTTCTTAATTGTATTAGCAGCAGAAACAGATTGCATGTCAACATCCTTCAGAAAGTGTAGCAAATTCAGGAAAAGTGAAATTATGTTCTTACCTTATCAACATAGTTTGCAATTTCTATCAGCCTCTGTTTAATTTTTTCCACATCCTTGCCTTGTCTCTGAAACTTGGAATGAAGAGAATCAATGTACCAGCAGCACAAATATCAGTGTCTCCTCCCAACAGACACTCTGGCTGAGTTGCCAGCATTGTTGGTGATGTTTGGGTATTAGACTGTGCAACCAATAGCCATCAGCAGACTCCTGTTGGCTTCATGGAACCCAGATCTGGCTCAGAATAAGCACAGGCTATGCAATAGGCTCTTGGTTCTCACAAGAAGGTTTTAAAATCCCTAAGTCTTACATAGCAATCTTCCTGGAACTGATGTTTTGTGAGAAAGAAAAGGCTCTTCTGTCCACTGTTTCATGCAGCAGAGTGCTATTCTCTGACTAGGAGTGTTCAAGGAGATGAAAAATGTGAGTAGCAAAATAATTCAAATGAAGATGTAGGTCTTTGGTTGCCATTCAACTCTTGGAAACTTTTCTACAGTCAGTCCCGGTTCCTCCCTTTGAAGATCTCTTTTGCAAACCCGTCAGGAAGGTAGTTGTGCTTTATGCAATGCGATAGTAAAGTACTGCTTCAAAATCAAGTGCAGGATCCTACAGTGTCTTCAAAATAGTAACAGTCCCACTGAGGGCAGAGTCAATGGCAAAGAAGACTTAACTAGCTTAAGTTGATCCTGGACAGTGAATCCACATTTGCCTTTTCTTGAGTTACTGCCAGATATCCCAGTTATTTGAAAGTCAAATTCTTTATGAAGTATTGCATGAAAGATTTACAATTGACTATCAGTGTTGCCCTATCTTAATAATGCCTTCCATTGCTTAGCTTTAATTAGGGGATAAGTTTTATTTTTCAATAAATATTCCATCTGAAGCAGATTACTTGCTTTACCACAGAAGCTAATACTGAGCTGCCTTTCCACAACATTTTAGGTTTAAGTCTTACCTCACGATTATCTGCAACAATAACAAGCTCCACATACTTCTTTGTCTTCAGAGTCTCCCTCTTGAACTGTCAAAAAAGATGCAAATTGTATTTCATTTTTGCAATAAGTGACCCTGGGAAGTGACTTTCCCTCAGTCCATGAAAGTACTTTCAAGACAAGATACACAACATCTCAGATTTCCAAAGATTTCACTACATACAAATTTTTATTGTATTTCTTCTCCTCATGGAAATTCTCCTTTTATCTACCACAACATAAATAATCTACATGGTACTTACAAACCACTTTCCCTCTATACCCCCGTGGATTTGATCACAGCAAGCAAGAAAGTGTCGCAAAGTCCCTTTCAGCTTTCTGCAACTGAAATGTTTGAATTGTTCCTCACAGAAGAATACTATCTGTAGCAGAAAGACTTTCACTATTTCCAAAGCACATTTAAAGAAATGATGAGATGATTTTTAGCAAACATTTCACACAATAGACAGACTATCTAATAAAAAAAAGAGAGAGATTAAGGGACATTGAATGAAGCAGAGAAGAGGTCAAGTGGTCAAGTGATAAATTATGTAGGAAGAGGAATACAAGAATAAAAAATGCAGAAAAAACCCAGAATGAACTGTCAGTGTCTGAGGAAGCAAACTAATACTCTAAAATCAGAAGGTATACGTTTAATTTTATACCTATATTTTCATACCAAACAGTCTGTCATGCTACTTGCAGTTCTGAGTGTAAGTCTAAAAGAATCATAATGCTTAGCTGTAAAGAGATCACTGAAGAAAATGAAATGATTTTGTAGCAGAGCTAGTCATAGCACAGCTCCTCTGCTACCCTAAATTTAAGTGACCTATTAATGCCTGTAAAAATCCCACAATTTACAGCAGCTGAGGATCGCTTCTATCTTTCCTCCCTTGATTCTGGAATAAGATAGTTAGGGAAAAGAGGTCTCAGCAGTATATCTGATCTTCATGCCAAAATTTAGGGAGCTTAAGTAGATGTATGACCTACTAATGACCATGATGTCTTGAACTAAACTAATGCTCTGTAACCTAAAACATGACTAAAGCTTTCCAAAGCAAACTGTTCCAAGGCCAATTGTGTGATCCCTTAAGCTAAGTCAGTGCTAGACACCACCTTCCAGCCAAATTTTACAGTTTTCTTCACATTACCAAAGTTTTCCTCTTTATTACCAGCAGATAAATGATTTTGAATGTTTCACAAGAAGCATTGTGTTTAGAAGAAAGTAACAGATGTAACCTTCAGTAACTCTTACTTTCAAATTCATATTTAATAGCACTACACAGCCTTCAAACTACAGTAAATGGAAAATAGTTAAGTTTCGATTGGGCAGTATTTATGAACTAAGAAAGCTGTAAAAGCTATCATTAATGAACTAAACATCAATGACACAATCA
Source organism: Piaya cayana (assembly GCA_013389865.1). Taxonomy (NCBI): domain Eukaryota; kingdom Metazoa; phylum Chordata; class Aves; order Cuculiformes; family Coccyzidae; genus Piaya; species Piaya cayana. The sequence goes on from WAAB01022710.1 coordinate 56,356, forward strand.
CTTCACAGGATTGCACTTATTAGGAGGTCTGGCAAATCAGCTCGGGTAGGTATTTTTTACAGCTTCAGCTGCTGAGATGTACACCCAAGATGCCTCTGCTCTTCCAAATGAAAAGATGAGATATGAAAATGCAGGTACTAACATATAAGAAGAGTTCTGCTACATCAGTCAGTTGAAAACATTTACATTTTACCTAGAATAAAACTGTTAGGACTGGAGAAAGTTAGCCTGAGAGAAATTGGCTAGCAGCATATAATCATGTAAGCCTCTGGTGACTGACTTGCTTTAGGAATCCATTCCTGTGATTTGCCCAAAGGTTATGTGCATTCCTTGCATACAATATTTATTTATAAAATGTACCTAATTATGGCTTCTTTCAATTTGCGTTCTGCAGCCAACTGCATCAATGCACAACCTACTGCCTGAGTTAATCCTTCAGAATTAAAATGAAGAGTCAATAATAAAGCCATGATAGATACACATGATGCAAGACAATATGCTTTGTTCCACTGACTGCTGTCTGTCTCCTCTGCTTCTGCCCCACCTGTCACTGCTGTCCCACGCTGCTGGAGCCTGCTATAAATGCAAGGTTGTAGCATTTCTCTTTCTCTGTGATCCACTTGCCCCAAATGGCTCATCTGCACATTTTTTAATCCACCAGCACCACAAAAATGGTTATTTTGTGTGGCAACAGAGCAAAACCCACATGGTAGGGCTGTCCTACACATCAGGCTTGCTTACTAGAGGATCATGTCTTAATGGAGCTCAACAGGAAAACACACTACCTGCCACAATTTGAGTGTTCGCTGAGTTATGAAACAACACAGAATTCAGAGAGACTCAGGTCCAACAGAGTAAAATGTGGTTCTGCATACATCTGCTACATTATCTGACTTGCTCTATTAAATCTTACATTTGGATCTGGGAAGCTGAGTCCACTGTTTGTCCCATCATTTATCTGTATTTAAACCTAACCTAAAGGCTAGTCTAGTTTTGCGATATATTGATCTCACATTTCAGTTCTCTTCAATAAATGTTTAATGTAAGTAGTTGAATGAAGGGTCAGAGGGGAAAAAAACCCAAAAAATCCTGCCAAAACCTGCCAACCCCCCCAACATTTTAATCCTTCCTAAACCTGAGACTGTTTCTGCTTTCTTCTGTCATTCAGAGTAATTTCAAGCAGCTTTAGGCTTCCATATTCTGCAGGTCATCTTTCTTCAGTATGTCCTGACAGTCTATTTGGCTGATGACAGCAGCGTAATGTGAAAACTCGCTCCACACATTACATTTGACAATTTTCAACATTCATATATTAAAAGTGTATCCAAGTTACTCATTATATATATTGTACCTATCCATATGATGTGACAGTTTTTATAACTGTGTCCACTGAACCACAGCAAAAATATTCTTCAGATATTTAAAGTGAATTCTGGCATGCTGTTGAAGCCATCAGCAAAATATGAGAATCATGAGGGTAATAGTAAATCAGTTAGTTGTATGCACATGTTTTATTTCAGTTGCCTGGTGTTACAATGATTACCTCAGTGCAATTCAGTCAAAAGTCTCAAAGACTTCGGGGCAATCTTAATAAAATTGTGAAAGGCACTTTTTAAATGTTTTGAATCTACACACATTCTCAGAAATACTTAGCCTAGAAAACAAAATATACAAAGGTTACTGCATTAGATGTAATATTTAATATTACTAAAATGTAAAATAATTTAATGACAATACATAAATAACCTCTAGGGATGCCATTTTGGTTGCTTTCCTTAACAATTAACTTGATGGAAAGGCTTAGAGGTACATGTAAATACAAATTCTAATATGTGATATTTAATAAATGCTGAAGGCAGATTGGTTTTGTTGTATAATTTCTGAACACCTAAACTACTCTTTTCTACAATCCCCATCCAATATGCAGAGAACTTATTTATGTATTTCCTTTTCCTGATTTTTAGCTCATTTAATTTTCTACAGTTTCCATTAGCTAGATGCATTTCATATTAAGCGTATTTCTTCCTACATAAAAATGATTACAATATATCTGGAAAATAATATGTTGAGAATTTGTTTTGTCTGCATAAGATACTTTCCTACTAGAATGTAATAGGTTCAAAAGCTAATATTAGCAAAGGATCACAACTATCATGTTCTCATACATCATGGGTGGGCAAGAACATTTCCAGACACAGTTCATTGTTCTCAGGGGGTCTTAAATTTTTGCAATGTGTAGTCTCATTATTGAAACAAAAGAAAAAAAATCAAGATATCTCTGCAGGATCAAGAAAAAGTAACAAATGATGTCAACAGAATTTGACTACGTGGTTTAATGTTTTGCTTACTAGGGACTCCCAGCACCAAAGAGTTTTACTGGGGAGTAATACAGGAATGCCACCTAATGCATACACAAAACCCACAAATATAAAAGCGCATCATCTACCTACCCTGCCAGCTTGAGAATGGTGTGATGTGTCATTGTCATCAGCTCTCATTGCAGAGGTGTCCAGTTGGTGGCCACAAGACCCTGGAGCTATTTTCAAATTCTCTGCTCGGTAGATCTTGTGTTCACTTGTAGCACCTTCTAATGGCTCCAGAATGTAGCTTTTGTTTTCAAATAAAATAATTCCCCTGTTACAGAAGAGAATAAAATAAAATGCATGGTTTTCAAGACCTAACTTATGTTTGTCTACAACAAAGTTGCAGTAGTTTTTAATAATGACAGAGTATGAAAAAGCAGAACGCTGATTCACAATGTCATGGTTAGGTGGAGCAGAAAACATCAAAGCTGTATATTTGTCATTGCAGCACACTATACTTTAAAAGAAGCAATGGCTCAAAGAAATTTTTCCTCTTCTGAAGTGCTGTCCTGTAGAGCAAAACTATATTTGTGTTTTATGTTTTCCATTCTCCCAGTAATGCATTGTCATTTCTGAGTGAAGTCACGATGTGTGGGCTTCTGAGGACCCACAGCAAACAATAATGAACAAAAGGATGGTGAAATGCTTTTGTAAGAAAAGGTACAGAGTAAAAGCATTCATTATGATCTGCGGTGTCCATTATACCTTTTAAACCAAATGCTGACGCAAGCATCAATTCTGACAGATAAAAGAGTCACTGAAGTATCAAAATGGATTATTAAATATTGCACAGTGGGGCAGCAGAATGAAGCTCAGCTATATTAACCAGTGGATTCCTGTTTAACTCATGTTACTAGCCCAAATAATAACTTTTACAGCAGTAATACCTGCTCTCTCAGGATCTAAAAGATTTTCCATCAGTGAAAGCATTCTTATTGCACTACTTCAAGCTACAGTGCACAAAGAGGAAAAAAGGGCTTAGGAAGAGATACAACACCTGGCTCCAAGCATGTAGAAGAACATAGGACATGGCCAATTCTAGGCTTCATGTGCTGCCTCCTTACCAAAACCAACTCTCCTTATATACTTCAGACAACTCAATAAATAAAGGCCATGCTTGGGTTCTTGTTCTGGGTCCTGCCCTAATATTCTGAACTGCTATAGTAAAATAAGTTGACCAAAGGATGAATCCATTTCCAATTCCTCTTGCTGAGGTAAGCTGCTGGCTTGAGGCTGCTATTTCAGCTCAGCACAGAAATACAGGCAGTGTGGTATGGGTGTCCATGGTCTGTGCCGGCTAGAATAGGATTTCTTGTACTAAATCGCATAAAGCAGATTGATCAACAGCATTACCATTGGAATTAGTAATCATAAATGCAACTGGAGGACCACAGAGTAAGAAGACTGCTCTAGTGTACATCAGGACTGGTGCAGCACAAGAAGGCATGAAGTAGGTTTACAGACAGGGCTTAGACAGAAATTATTGTAAGAGAAAGGGATTTAATATTCCATTACTAATTCACAAGTGCCTAACTTGCATCTTGGTTGCATACTGCAAACCACCCAGGAGGGTCCTAGATAATTCCTGTATCAAGCTGGACATCAGACTTTGTTGGGTACTTATGTGACCAAATAAAGGAACACTTTAAAACCTGTTTCTCTTTTCTAAACTGGACATAAGCATTTGCCCATGGAGTGTTGCAAGAGTTCATCAACTGGACTCCACAGTGACTGCACTGCATCACTAATTCATTCCCTATCCTTAAATTATGAAGGAATTAATCCCTAGGTTCTGGCAAAGGTTCAGCAGCAATAATTGCAATCTACCTAGCTGTAATTTCTGGTAAACTTTTAATTGGCCAAAGCATTCTTCCTCTGAACTATACTATCTATTAAACAGCAACCTTTTTCAGCCCAAAAATGGTTGTATTATATTAATGTGTATTTTTGGTGTATATATTTTTTGGTGTCTGCTCCTTTTATTTCTGTCTGTACTGCAACAAAAGTAAGATACTGCAACCATTGTGAGACCAATATGTGTCTCTACACAATTCTTCTGCAGAAACCTAAAAGAAAAGAAAGAAGAATAAAGAGGAAGGACACAGAAACAGGTTAATGACACCATAAAGACTGATTTTTTCTTAAAGTAAAATTACTAAGAAAAAGCTGACCTTGCTCTTCTGTTCTTTGTAAGATATAATGAAGAAACCCAAAGTCTTTGGCCTCGTAACCAGTTAACTGATATTTTCATTCTAAGCTGACTGCACATTTTTGTACAAAACACCACTGACATCAATTCAGCTAAGCCAACAGATGATCATTTTACTGTTAACTAGGACAGCTAGAAGTCCCAGAGAAAAACAAGACTGGAAACCCATGGTACTAAAAAGGCCATACAACAGCATTTGCAGGAACCTGCATTACTGACCTGACATGAGAATCAGGGTCTGATAATTAATTTGTAGCTTTCTTAGTATCCTTGGAATATCAGATAAGATTTATTAGTTACCCATTGCATGGGCTTGCTGTGTATGATGCATCATAGTTGGAAAAGCAGGACTGATTTATTACAGTGACCCTTGTAGCTACAGCTAGGATACGCTATAGCTTGCACGATAGATGAGAGACCTCCAAGCAGGTCACATCATGATTTGAGTAACCTTACACCCTCCAGTTTTAAATTATTTTCAGATCTGCCTTAATCTTTGAAGAATTTAGGAAACTAGGACAACATATTCCCGTTACTCCAATAATCAGCAACTCTGTAATCAGCACAATCAAATAAGGATTGTTGTCTTTCCCTTGTGCAATTAATCATTTAATTTTGGAGGCAGCTGGAACTAGCAATGGAGGCAGAAGTCCATTAGTCATTGTTCAAAGTGGGCCAGCCCACAACTTTTGACAACTAAAATCTAACATCAAACCATGAAAGTTTTTATTTTTAGTGTTGGACTTACCCTGCTTAGAACATTAACTTGAAAAATGCAGACATGTAATTTTAAAGCCAGCATCTTGGTGGCAGGAGCTAATAGGGTAAACATGCCTCATGAATGCCAGCTTTCCAATGTATCCCTTATATACCCAGCTACTGTTTAAAGTAATTAAATAGCCATTAATTTACACTACATTTTCTTTAGCTGCAGAGGATATGGAGAAATGATCAGATACCAGAGTGATTAATTTTGGTTTCTATGAAAGTACACCAGAACCAGGGCAGCTTGTTCCAGTTGCCACTGAGACTCCCATCCCAAATTATAGTACGAGCCTTTAAGAAAAGTTCCATCTTTGTATATGAAGCAAACTCATGGTGAAAAATCTATATATTTGGCATAAAGGAAAATATACATTAAATTTAATGCACATTTACCCTTTGAGTGCTGCCTACAGGATACCAGTATCTGGCTTGTAACCTTCTGTAACGAGATAATGAATATCACATAGGAATTACTTTGGCCAGTTCTCTGGTTTTTACTAATTTTCTTTTCCTATGATTGTATTTCCCTCCCTACTGATCAGTGCCAAGCACAGCACCTTAAAAATCTGACTAGTCAAAAGCTACAGTTTCTTTCTTTTATTGCTGTAGCAGCACAAGGTGAAAAATACCGACCAGTCATACAGTACCTAGAATTTGATGCAAATAAAATAAATTCATAACTATTTTTTCCTTCCACTTTTATTAGCTGTTTCAAAAAAGCCTCTCACTCCTACATCACTTCTGTGTCTTCTTCTTGAACATGGTTTTCCCCACACTCCTGAATCAGCCTGTTTCCCAAAGAACAAGATGTTACAACCTTTCTGAATTTCAGGAGGCATTAATGTTAAATAATACAATGTTAAATCATAGAATCATAG
>WAAB01022711.1:0-18171 GCA_013389865.1 Piaya cayana
TGAGGGGCAGCTCTCAGGAGCTCTGTGTAACAGCACCTTCCACTGAGCTTGTACGGCACTGGCAGCCAAGCTGGAGAAATGAAAATGGAAACGGCACATCCATAGGGGTCAACAGCCAAGTTAGTTTTGCTGCAAGATAACCAGAAGAGCACCTGTCCGAGACAAACAAGCGTGACACGGTCACGCTTTTCACGCAGGCTCAGCTGTGATTAATCCCCGAAGCTGCCAGGGAAGCGCGCAGCCAAGCAAACGCAGCCTTTGATGTGCAGCTTGGGGATTGATGAAACCGAAGCACGCTTAGCGCCGCGTAGCTCTAGGGTGGCTGGAGGAGAGGAGGGGAGGAGAAGCGGGCAGATAGTCAACCTGTCTACTCGGTGTGTTCTACCTCACCCCAACGGACTCAGAGCAATGCCTAAGGTACATCGGAATCATCGCTGTAATAATAAAAAAGATGCTAGAGAAATTTAATTTCATCTAATTAAAAAAAAAAAAAGAAAAAGGTTGTGAGAAGAAAGGATGGTCCCCGGGAAACTTCCTCTCGCCCAAGGGAGGCAGCGGGTGGCAAATCAGCCTAGAGGTTTGGGATCTCCTCTAAGCAGGAGTGGAGACCACACTAGGTGGTCCTGGTTGGAAAGGAGCAATGCAAGAGGTCACCTCACCCATCATGTCACCCAAAGCAGGGACAGTTCTGCCGGTATCATCCCAGGAAGATGTTTTTCCAAACCCTCTCAGGCTGGCAGCAATGGAGACTTGATGCTCTCACCGCAAAATGGAACCAAGTTCCCTGCTGACGCCAAACACAAGGCTCTGGCTTTTCTAAACACGGCTCCTCGAGGGAGAAAGGTGGAGAACTGGAAACCCTTTCTGAAGCAACACGGCCCTGTACATCTTCCCCCTCTCATTGTCTTCTCGTGCTCGAGGGGCAAGACAGAGATCAACCCCCCAGTGCCTTCACCCAAGCCTACAGCTCAAATCCCGCTGCTGAGCCCCATTCATTCTGGATCTATCAAAGAACGGGGACAGGATCAGAATCGAGGGCAGAGTTGGGTGACCTGACCTGGGGATTTCCTTTGACTTAACCTCATGGAAGGAATTGCAGCAACTCTGTGATTAAGGCTTAGCAAAGATAAAACAGGGAAAGTAAACTGTACCTGCGCTGCACAGGGAGATGCTGTTAAACCCCAGCCCAGCTGTGTGGTTTGAATCCTTCTCTCAAGGTGTCTGAACTCTGGGGCGATGCTCTATAATCTTAAAACAAGAAAAAAAAATTAGATTGTGAGGATTCAAAACCTAAATAAAGCACATTGAAAATGGGTATTGGCTCCTTCACGAGCCCCAAACTAAATTCAGGGGTGCAGCGTGTACTTGACGGAATAAAAAGGACGTGGTCAGGTGTCTGCATGGACTCAGCTCACCTCTCGTGGTGGCCAAGAGGCTCAGCGTGGTCCAGTTGGTCTTTTCCCAGCCCAAAGCTGCTTTCTCATGCTCCGGTCCCCAGCAGGGACGACAGCAGAGGATTGTCCGAGGGCTTTGGAGACCAAAGGGTGAGCTGAGCTGAAGGGTTTTCCTGTTGGTTTGTTTGTTCTGTGGTTTGATTTAATTTGATTACAAATGTCTGTCACAACAAAAACAATCCCAGAAAGACGCAGACAGACTTCAGCTCGCGTCGGAAAGAGCCCCACACGTTCTCTGACACGAACGGTTTGATGAGACTCGTTTTCAAATACCTTCCTCTCCCCCCAGAGTGCAATATTTCCATGTCGTCCCCTCCCCACAACCACACACGCACACAATTTTCCACCCAGCTCTGCCCGTGGCCCTTTGCTTCACACGGACCGATGCCTTCTGGTAGAAATGATTGGCTAAACCTCCCTGGAAACTCTGGCCTGTGTGACTGCACGGTGGAGGACATCCCCTCCTCAGCGGTGTTATTCCAGCCTCTCTCCCACTTCTGACTCTCTGCAGGCTCCATAACTACCCATCGCACAAGGTTGCTCCATCCAAGCCTCCTTGAAGCATCCTGGGGTTGCTCCCATCACACTCAAGCGCTCAGGACCACGGTTCATTCCTCCGGAAGATGAAATCAACTCTTCTCTTTTTGGGGGACACACTTTTTTAGCTGGGATGGTGCAAACTGGTTCAAGAAAGCAAACGCTCTCGCCCCTTACCAAGGCTCAGAGCCTGTGCCTGTTTCCAAAACAGAGCCTCTGCGGTTCTACAAAGGCTAGATGTCCTCTTAATTTCAAACGTTCTTCCAGTTTTCTTCCAGGACCAACAGGAAATGTGCTGAAACACCGTGAGAAAGCTTGTTCTTGTGGTTATGTCTGGCCTTAACCAGAAACAGAAGTGCCAGGAGGTGGGATGAGAGCGCTTGAAATCTCTCCAACTTCCCGTTACGAACGCTAAAGGTCTGCATGCTTCAGATGAACTTTTGGATGCTCCCATTGAGCTTTTGATGTCTGCCCTTCCCTACTGGCAAGGCGCTGAGAGTAGCAAAGCTTTGGCAAGTGAAAGAGTCTAGAGCTGCGCTCCCCAAGGAGGCTGAGGAGGACCCTTGTCCCTCTGCCTGGTGCAGAGCCCGTGGATCCCCAGAAGCAGCTGGGGCTGTTTCAGCTTAACTTCTGCTGCTAAGACAGCCCCAAGTCAACTCCCCAATTGCTGGCCCAAGAGGCAAACTGTTGGAAGTGCTCCTAGGGCTGCTGCATCATGTCTCGACTTGAGTGTTTTCAACCGCTATATGCGTCTGAGGGAATCTCGTCACACTCCAGAAGGGACGATATTCAAATATCACTGATCCTTCCACTCCTGGGGTCTAGAATATCTCCCCCTCTTAGACCCAGCCCTTCAGCAAGGGTCCGTCTCTTGACTGGATGTGGAAGAGGAAGGAAACCAAAAAAAAAAAAAAAAAGAGAAGGGAACCCCAGAGAGGGCAGTCTGAGTAGATGTCGAATGGCATCTCTTTAATGCCTTCGGTTACCTTATCTAACCCTCTGCACCAGCATCATGAGGTGCTGCAAGAGCCACATGGCAAGGAAAGACCAAAGGCCTCATGGGTGGCTCCAGATGGCCCAAGCCGTACAGGTATTTCAGCATCCCGCTCTTATGTAAGCGCCGAGGCTGGATTTCGTGCCAGGTGATTCAAAGCACCATCAGCTCCCTCTATGGGCTGCGGGAGGACAGAGTGGTGGCCTCAGCTCAACCAGAAGGGGTGGCTCAGAGCCCAAACGCACCAACTCAGGTTGTGGAACAGCTGCTCTCTTCACCTACTCAAGAGGAAGGTTTTAGTGACCATCCTTCTTCCTTTGGCACCTCCACTGCTCAACGCTTGTAGGGTGAGCCCTTGCCCCAAATCCTGCAGGACTCCCAAGAGTGAGGAAGGTCAGCACCTTTGTGGATTTAACCCCAAAAACCTCAAGTAATGACGCCGTCCCTGGAGCAAAAGGACTATCAACGCTCTTGGAATTTCTTGTTCAAAACAATGCGTCACTGCCAGAGCAAGAGAAGGGCCAGCTCTAAGTGACTCGTCACCTGCCCCAACACCCCTGGGCAAAGGTGGAGTGGTTCTCCGTGGTCCGTCCCTCGGCTTCCTGTTTGCTCTGCCCACAACTCACTCCCGGAGTACCTGGAATGGCCGGCAGTGCCCTTTCCTGCACACCAAGGTGTCTTGTTTGATTAGGAACAGGTTACCTGGATACGACGCTTCATCAAAGGGAATCCTGCATTGATGGCATCCCGTGGATGCTTGGATAATTGCAGGTTCCTCCTGCTTGGAGCCAGTTCAACCTCTGGCCTCGGCTCGGCTGGCAATTGTTGTGCCGGAGAGGAGGAACATTGCATGCAAAACACGAGGGGGAAGAGCAGTGAGCTTCCCCAAGCGTCCACTGAAGAGACGCTATCATGAAACTATTCTAAATAGGTGGCCCCAAGAATGACTTTGAGTCTTGAATCTCAGCTGTTGCCCAGCGAACAGGCAACAAGACAGAAAATAAGATGCTGCCCAGCACATGGAGCTGCTGGAGCTGAGGTCTCTCCGTGGCTTCCACGGATCTGCACAGCTCTGGTCGCACCATCTCCCTCGCCGTTGCTGCCCCCAGAGCCTGCGGGTCTCCTGCTCGTCTTGCACCTTGCGGGATGGGAACAGCCAGGCGTTTCAACCTATTGGCCCCAGCTCCCCTGTCACCGCTTTCCCAGGTGTCCCCTCCTCCTCTGGACTGGTTACAAGAAAAGAAAGTGAAGTCAATCAGACTTCACCATTTGGAACAGCTCATGCTGCCTCGTCTAATTTTACTCTTTCCCAGGCCAAACCTACCCAGCTGAAGTGCTTATTTAATTACTGCATTTTCTATAATCATCTGCTAGCAGGCCATAAATGCAAGTAAGGCTCCAGTTCGCAGTCACCAGCGAATTATGATGTTCTGGAAATACAGAATCACTTCAGCCCGGGATGGCTGGCACCCCTGAGACATCAGCTATTATCTAATTTTCACCTCTTTGGTAATAACCTCAACCTTTTCTACGAATGCAGGGAAAGCCCTAATACTCGAACTGTGAGACACTAATAGCTCAATTCGGCTTTTATTTACGCTGGTGTAAATACAATCCAACTGCCCTGGAGTCCACGCAGATAAATAACACGGGGTCATGAGCGGCTGGAGCTGCTGGGAGCTGCACCTTTAAGCGCTGAGCCAGGGGAATGGGACGTTCTCCTCAACAGGAACAGGTTTGCCTGCTGAGAGCAGGATCGGGCCCCGCTGGAAGTGGCCCTTTCCAGCACCTGGGATCAGCGCGATCCCAGCATGTCACACCCTCCGTACAACTCATCGGGAGGGCGGAGGTAGGAACAGAGAGAGTTGAGCAATAAGCAGCTGTTTCATTTTGGGAAGAGTTTCAGGATTTTGAAATTTCTAACTCTTTCGGAAAGGAAAGAAAACACACACACACACACACACACACACACACACACACAAAATGATGTTGACGTTCCCCCAAATCCAAAGCTGAATAAACAGTGCAGAACACATCCCTCTCCCAGCCCCACGCAGAAATCCAGGGACTCGAGGGCTGTCAGGGTATTTTGTTTCAGCAAAGTCTGGCCAAACGCGATGCCTCTTTCGCTTTTACTCTATAACTTTTTCTCTTCTGGAATGATTTCTTCCCAAAGCTCAGACAGTTTTGAAAAATATTTTCTTTTTGGCTTCCCAGCAGTGTTTTTATTTCACATCAAGAAGTTCTTCCAGACAGCCCTGGAGCTGGATGAATGTTGTTGATTTTCCAGAGGTGGTTGGGATGCTCTTGACGAGGTTTTCCACCCGGAGGGAAGTTGTGAGGCACGGGTTCGGGGTCAAGAAGAGACTGAGCATTTCAGGTTGGGCCAGGTAGGAATGGACTCCAGCAGAAGATCAACCGTGTGGGGTGTTCAGTCTTGGGATGGTCGTGAGCCACCAGCGTGGTGCAGAGTGTCCATGGGGCAACTTAACCCTAGGATGACCAGGCTCAAAGTTTCCCATAGAAATCATAGAATAATAGAACTATAGAATAACCAGGTTGGAAGAGACCCACCGGATCATCGAGTCCAACTGATCCCATCTGGAATAAAATTTCTTCTTTTAATCACTCTTGATCAAGAAACAGGATGAGGAGGAGAAACACAAGGACAAGGAAGGGAACGGAGAGCCCTTCTTACAGGGAAAATGCTGAGAAATTTCAGCTTTCACAGAGAGATGAAAGGAGATGGTCTGGTTCTGTCTTCAGAGAGGCACAGCCAGGGGTGGAAAAGCAACATCAAGCTGAAGGACAACGTGGCTACAAGGACAGGCTTGTGTAAATTGGACATTAAGACATTTAGGCTCGAATCTAGCAGGTTCCTTATCAGCCACTTACCCTTTAATGTATGTGAGAAATGTAAAGGGTGGTGTTCATTTCACCCGGCTTCAGATGTTCAGAGTAAGGACGTCTGCATCTGAGAGAGGAGCACCTGGGGCTCTGTCTACCGCCTGTAGAGAGGCACGGGCCCTGCTAATGCACCCCAGCTGATGCAGGCGCCTCGCTTCTGGAGAGCCGAAACCCCAGAAATGCTGATCTCCCGCAGTTGACTACAAAGGCAGGGAGCCTGGTGGAGACAGGGAGATGTGTGAAAGGGGGGAGGTGAATCCAAATCTGATATCACAGGGATCTCCAGGCAATGCTGCATGTGGGGAGCACCATAAACTCCGCTGACTGCACGTTGATGGCTCTGGGAGACACCTCCAGCCGAGGACAAGCGTCTCTTAGAGATGAAAGGCCATCAGGATGCACTGGGGGAGAACATCGCCCCGCGATGTTGAGCAGAAACAGCAAAGTCTCTGTTAGAGGAGGAAAAGGAAGGGCTTGGAATTGTAGGGACAAGAAAACCTAAGGCGTGTGGGCTGCTGTTAGCTCAGCCGACCCATAGCACCTTTAATATTTGGTAGGACCATCGCATGGTTTAGTGATTGATGGGAATGGTTGGACTCGATGATCCGATGGGTCTTTTCCAACCTGGTGATTCTATGATCTTCCTAGCTGCAGAACTGGAAAAATCGGAGACATCCTGGGGACAGGGGAAACGTTCTTCCAACCTCTTCCAGGAGAGGTGGAGAAGTTCCCAAACCCCCGTGCAGGTTGGCAGGACATCACCCCATGCTTCTCAATGCCAGGATGAGGAATTAACCCTCCCCTCCCTCTTTCCTGCACCCCTGGTGACCAGGCATCCCCGGAGAAGTGCCACATTGCACACAGGCAGGTGTCACCAAGCCGCCCCATCCTGTGCAGAACGAGTTTATGGGCCTGATGCAATCCCCAGAGGGTGATCAGTCCATGGCAGCATTCCTGGGCACGGAGTCACCGGGTGCTCACGCAAGGCCATTGGCAGAGGGCACTCAGCGTGGGTGAGCGCGTGTGTGCCGGGGAGGACGGCCCGGTGTGTTTGCAGGAGCAGCGGCTGCCCGTGAGCGAGGTGGGGTGTGCAGGTGCATCACACACACCCGCACCTGGATTCCGAACATCCTCCCTCTCGGGAGACAGGGACCGAGGAGGGAGGTTTTGGCTGGCTTGGGCTCTGCCCCAGAATCCTCGGCTGGTCCCAGATGAGCTGTTTGTGCCGCCCAGCATCTCAGCTGGGAAGTGGGACGGGGATGCCGACCTGCTTGCGTGCTTCACCAAAACCCTTTCTGCAGTCAAGTGTAGGAAACCAGGAAATTCCCATTTCATTAACAGGAGCCAAAAGGATTTTGAAGGAACAGGAAAGCATCGACTTAGTCCTGATTCCACAGCATCACCGCGTGCATAAGAATCCAAATCCAATCCCTAATTCACTCCAGCTCAGGCATAAATCTCTCAGATGTTACCAAAGCTGTATCCCTGGGCACCACTGCCAGAGCTGAATCCAATCCATCACCTGTTTTCTTAATTAAGCATAACTTAATCTCGCTAATCACCTTTGTTAATAACAGTGCGCTTGGTCTGCAAAGAGATCCCAAATCTGCCAGCAGAAGGAAGGTTGTGGAGAGGTGGAGCAGCCCAACACAACTGACTGGTGGGTCAGGGGATTCACACCAGCTTGCAGAGCCGCTGTGACCATGGGATATCAAAATGTTTAGGGACTTCGGCTCCCACTGAGGTTCTAAAGAGCAGCTACAATTCATCAGGTGGAGTTTTAAAACCCTGATGGGAGTTGCCAGGACCCAAGCGCTTTGGAAAACCGGGTCCCACCTTGAAAAACCAGCTCCCATCTCTTGAAAATCTGGTCCACACAAAGGGAACGATCCCTTCTCCCCTTGCAAGGCACCCTGTTGCAAAGCAGACTGTCTGCCCCCCGTGTCTCCTGGCCAGAATTAAGCCTTCAAAGTTGATCTAAAAAAGTAATTTCTAGGCCGCCAGATAAGGAGTGTGAAAATGCCACAGGGAATGATTGGCATAAGCTGCAGTGGAGGCACCAGGCGAGGTGAGCTGTAATTACAGGCTGGCCTGGTGGCACTACCTGTCAGATGACTCACTTCCATCGCATCCCGCGAGGTTTCTCCTCTTCTCTCTCCCCCTTGCACCTCTCTCCACTGGCCTCTTTCATCAGATGTTGGCTCCCTGGCTTCCTTACAAGCCTTGAGGCAGTGAGTCACCTGTCATCAGGCAGGAACCTGGTGCAAAGCACCTCATGGTCCACCTGACACGGGTGTCATGCAGCCACCCAGCTCTGCTGCTGGAGGAGCCCCTGCTGGGGGGCAATTGAGGAAACAGAGACTCGTGGAGGGAGAGAAAAAATAAGAGGAAGGAGCATGCAGTCCTTGCCAAAGCAATTAGAGGGGTTTCTTGCCCAAAATAAGTCAATGCATGAGTTGCAAGGGGCCAGAACACATCTGGAATCGATGGAGAACCTGCAAGCAGCATCCTCATACTACCAGTTCACAGCATCCTCCTATTCCTGTTTCTGTGTAGCAAGCAAAGTGTTGAAAACTCTGAGGTTCCAATGTTCATGCAAGATTTAGCAAAGCTCCTAATCTTATTGCTGCCTTCTCTGCTTTGGGGGTGGGTTTTTGCTCTAACTCTTCTTATGACAGGTTCCGACTATGGCAGTACAAACTGGAAATTTGGGAAGGACGAGAAGGTCCTACCAATCACACGGAAAAGGAAGCAATAAATGGTTGGCAGCTCTTATTTCAGAAGGAAGAAAGTCGATTGATGGAGACAAACACCAGCCTGCACTGAAAAAATAACCCAAAACAGCAACAGGGAATGGAAATCGGGATAAAACGCAACAGTGGACAGTGGTGCCAGACTTACCAAGAGCTTTTATCAAAGTCACCAGCTCCAGGCAAAGCAAATCCAGAGCAGCTCATCTGGAGCGCAGAGAGCATGGTAATAATTGCCGTATGGATCCGAGGAGGGGATCAGCACGGGAATCTCCATGGGCTTGGAAGCGATAGAAATGAGACAATAAGTGGCGGGGAACCAGGAGGCCCAGGTTGAAGAGGATTTGCCAGTGAGCTTCTTGGGAAAAGATCTCAAGAGAAATCCTCCCTGATATCATTGTTAAAAAAAACCAGGGATCTGCTGATGACACTGTGTGTGTCTGGGAAGATCTCAGTGTTGTACCAGAGAATGTAGCTCAGACCAGGACAAGCACAAATGACAACAGAGACTTGGTTGTGCAGGACAAGTGAAGAACAGTGCAGTTTTCCAACATGAAAACCAGAAAGAG
The DNA here is from genome assembly GCA_013389865.1 of Piaya cayana. Taxonomy (NCBI): domain Eukaryota; kingdom Metazoa; phylum Chordata; class Aves; order Cuculiformes; family Coccyzidae; genus Piaya; species Piaya cayana. Next base: position 9,212 of record WAAB01022711.1, read on the forward strand.
GATGTGTTACAAGCCCGCTGAGCATTTCAAAGAGCGAAGGTGCTCCAAGAGGGGATTATTTGACACAACAAGGAGAGGCAGGCAGTTAAGCCAAGGGATGGTGCAAGCGGAGACTGCTCTGCTGTGGACGGTTCTGAACAGAAATGGAGAAAGTCTCCGTCACCCGAGGGATTTTCATGGGAGACTGAAAGGATGCAAGGACTACTTAGGGAAGAATGGCCCAAAAGTAGGCTAGAAAGAGGGTTTTTCCCTTTCAATCCACTTTCTCATTTCTCTGTTTATCTTACTTCATAGAACACTCTTAAAAGATCTGTCTACACAAAACATTTCAAGTTCATTGAATAAAGGCCGCTTTGATGGCACCAAACCATTTTCTTTTCTGCACTTCTGTTTTACAGAAATGATCTTAGAGCTTTGCTTTTCTTTTATCTAGGAATATTATTCAGACAGCAAATCCGTTTCCCACCAAGGTCGTCTCCCAGACCATGCCTGTTGGCCCAGACACAACACACACAACCCCTAAGAGGATTCTCCACCTTCAGAAAAGGAGGGGATTTCACCCATTTTTTCTAAGAGCTGGACCTGATCCAGGCTGCGATAAATGGGAATGCGATGGCTCCCAGTCCAGTTAGTGACCCAAATCAAGATGGATTTTCTACTCTTCTTACTGTTGTGGCTCAGAGAGGTTTTTTTCTTCTGCTGCTGTTGACGCTGATGGGATTTTCGCACAGACCTCGGCACCTCTCGCTTGCCCAGTCATCGCGCTGTTGTTTTCCCCCTTCTCGGCTGCAGGGTCAGGAGTCAATGGGAAGCAGATCCCCCTGGCACACAGCAAGCAGGAGAAATGAGAAGCACATGTTCCCAGAGGTACACGTGGTGCTGATCCCTTCGAAGAGCTCATTCTGCCTCCTCTGTTCCTCCTGGTGAAGCGATGGCGAGTTCCTTCACTCCTGACCCTCCATCTCACCACCATCCCAGCCTGTCCTCAATCTCCCTTTCCATCCCTGCTTCCCTCTTCTATCCCAGCGCTGGAGCTCGAAGGGAGCTCAGCCCCAGACTATGTCCCCCAAGGTGACCAGATCTTCTTGAGTTTTCATGTGGATCCCAAGCACTATGGAAGAGGCTGGAGGTCTCCTTCCAGGGCTGGGTTTGCAGCCTTGTGTGGGAGAGCTGAGACCTGGGAATCTCCTGCTTGGTTCTGAATAGGAATGGTTGGACTCAGTGATCCAGTGGGTCTTTTCCAACCTAGTGGTTCTATGATTCCTAACGATTAGCGCTGGTGATTCTCTCCTAATGTACCTCTTACATTGCCACCATGAAAAATTGATCTGTGTGATGCTTTAGTACCTCTTGCTATGGGAAATCTCAGCTCATGCACTGGAATCATTGGGCTCTGCAGGTCATTAAACACTCGATAACCCCCTTCCTACCAGAGCTGACAGCAGAACGTCTCCCGACTGCAGCAGTGGAACCAAAGCAAGAACGTCGGATCCAAATTGAGATTAATTAATGTCTCTCCAGCGGTTGCCTTGTCCAAGGCGAGGGAGACCCTGTGTGGAGACACGGGGCAGCACAAGCTCTGCGAGTCCCTGTGGGAGGAGAGGAGAACCACCTGCGCTCCACAGCCAGCAGGAAAGGGAGCTGAGCTGCCTGCAATCCTTGGTTCAAATCCAAAAAAAGGTGAGAAACTTAAATTATTCTGCTTCAAATTTCTGCTTAAAACCATCACAAAAGCAGAAGTTCAATCGCTCAACTTTTAGCTAATTTTTCTATTTAAATTTTATCATCAACCTGGCAGTAAAGATGGGAAATGGGAACAGAGACAGCAGAGACCTTAGGGTCTGGAAATCAAATATTTACCTTCTATTTCAAAAAAATAGGGAAGTTACATTTTCTATCTATATTTTAAACAAATAAATGACACTTTTTGTTGAAAACGGTCATTTTCAACAGGCAACCAAAGCCAGTTTTGGGTGAAAGGGACACATCAAAGACCTTCAGATTGGTTCTCTCTCCTTTCCATCCCAAAGACGAATATTTAATTTGGGGGGAGAAGGAGGAGATTTTCATACAATGTCATGATTCCCACAACACCAAAACCAAAAGGACATTTCAGCAGCAATACCGAATGCTGCCAGGATCCCAGCATCCCAGCANTTCAAATTTCTGCTTAAAACCAACACAAAAGCAGAAGTTCAATCACTCAACTTTTAGCTAATTTTTCTATTTAAATTTTATCATCAACCTGGCAGCAAAGATGGGAAATGGGAACAGGGACAACAGAGACCCCAGGTGCTGGGAATCAAATATTTACCTTCTATTTTTTAAAAATTGGGAAGTTACATTTTCTATCAATATTTTAAACAAATAAATGACACTTTTTGTTGAAAACGGTCATTTTCAACAGGCAACCAAAGCCAGTTTTGGGTGAAAGGGACACATCAAAGACCTTCAGATTGGTTCTCTCTCCTCTCCATCCCAAAGATGAATATTTAATTTTGGGGGAGAAGGACGAGATTTTCATACAATGTCATGATTCCCACAACACCAAAACCAAAAGGACATTTCAGCAGCAATACCGAATGCTGCCAGGATCCCAGCATCCCAGCAAGAGGTAAAACCACAGAGAATCTGAATGAACTTTGGTGTCGTTTATCACTACGGCCCTGGAGCGGCTGCTGTGGGACCCCAGGATGGGGCGTTCAAGGCAGGGCTGTTCAAAGGCTTCTCTTTCATGCTGTCTCCTGCCTGTCCCTTCAGAAGCTGCATAAATGATTGAACCAGATTCCTGAAACGGTGAGTCAGGCTCTCGGGGCTGCAGATGGATGGTAGGGGGGAAGCACCATCATTCGTCTCCTTTTTGCCTCGATGAGATCCCGCGTTGTTCGGCTGATGAAGAGCACGACGCGGCCGAAGGAGAAGCCGGGAGTAGCGGCAGGCGATGGGTCAGCACGCTGGCATCTCCTCGCAGATTGTGTTTAGGAATGTTTTAAGCCAACACAGTGACACAGATCTCCAAGTACCTGACCTATTTCCTCTCGGGCCCATTGTCAGGATCACCTTGCAAACCAATGAAGGAGTTTAACCTGAATAGCTGTGGCCATACCCACAAAAACCACCTCATCCTAAGTGGGTCGCATCACGGAACGGGTCCATATCGGAACCTTCAACCCAGTTGTCCTGATGCCAACACAGAACGGAGTTCAAACTCCCAACATTTACCATTGCGATAAACAAATTCCACCTGAGAATCCAAGACAAAGACGTTTCCTTACACACAGCAAAGCATCCGTCCTGCGTGAGCCGAGAGGGGAAGGCAGCGGTTCCCCAAACCCATCCAACCTGTACTGATGTTCCCAGGAGGGGCCCCAAAGCTCTGATCCAACCCAGTGGGGTGACAAGTGAGACAAAAAGAGGGAAAGTAGTCAAGTGAAAAAGTGACAAGTGTAGCCTTCTCCTTTCCACCCGTGCAGTGCAGCAAGCACAGCAGCTCAGGTACCATCCAGGTCTGCCAGTCCTGAGAAATTAAAGGCAGCAACTTTCCCCGTTTCCCTTCCCCACACAAAGAAATCGTTTTGAGTACGGCAAGAACCAGAAATGAGCTGAGGTTGCGGTGTTTGTGCTGGATCCTCACTCGCAGCATCTTTGGAAGCCACGTTTGCCCCCACAGCTGTCAGGAGTCAGAGCCTTTAAGAAAAGCTGCGATATTGATGCATTCGCCCAATTCCAAGAACTAGGACATTTTTTTAAAAAAAAACAAAAAACAAACCCAAATCCAACACAGAACAAATGTGATGAGACAGAGCGAAAATCATGAAAGTTCGCAACGCTGGTGTTGAAAGAGGAGCCCTTTGTATGTTAATGATCTTTCCCCTTCTGTGCCCAACCGCTAAAGGGCGATTGAAGCATTCCCCGCGCTGAGAAATGGGAAATTAAACATGTCCAAGGACAGCCACATTCTGGCACATTGTTAAAACCTGCCCCACCCCGGGAGGCCACCACGAGGGAGCTGAGCTGCTCCAAGCCGCCTTCCTCTCCCCCGGTCTCAGAAAGCCCCTGCGCGTCCTCATGATTTGGAGTTAGCGGGTTTGCTCTGCTTTGCTGCCCAAAAAGCACCACGGCAGCGAAGCCCAGAGCGTTGCTCATGGTCAGCATCCCACCCCATGACTGGCTGATGGATTTGCTCCTCACTACCTTCTACACCGATGACCTCAGGCACTTGGTGACGGGGATATGATCAGCCACAAGGTCTTCCTTCGACTCCACGTGGCTTCCACACAATGGTCAACCCTGTGGTTGTGCTTCATGCTGACAGATCACTCTTTTCTTTTTTTCCCTGCTCCTGTGGGTTTTGGTGTCAAGTGAGACCAGGCTCCCTCCGCAACACATGAGCAAACTGCCTCGAGCAAGGCCGGGGAGCCAGAGACCTGCGTGTTGTTGCCAGCTCCTCCACGTTGTGCAATCTTGTGCAAGACACCTCTCATTCTGCAGTTCCCTTTCCTGCACGAATGCAGACACGTGGGGCTCCTTCCCCTGCTCGGCACCCTTGCTTACACCTCAGGAGCCCAGGACTCGCAAGAGCTTTTAGCAGCAAGCCTGGCTCCAGCCTCCACGGGCTGCAAAGCCATCACCTCCGTGAGTTATCCCGGCTCACTCCGAAACAGCAACCAGCCCCCGTGATAAAATAATTAGGGCTCCACACCCAGAGGCCCAGCAGGGCAGTGCCGTGTAAGCAGAGCATGGGCTCTGGAGACACCGACGGAGCATCTCTTCGCCCACTGCAAGCAGGGCAGGAGCGAGCATAAACTAGAGCTCTAAACCTGCTTTTAATTTGCACGGCAAGCCCAGGGACGAACCCCTTTCCTCTGGGCTTGTTTGTCGGAGCCATATGGATCGACGGGTGGTTTCTCCCCACCTCTGTAATTTTCGTGGGGACCAAAGAGTCGAAATGAGACTCCAGGCTTTTCAAACCACAAGCCCTACAGTAAATAAGGGTTAAAGGCATTTCCAGGCATGTCTATCAATTTTCTGGTGACTGTTTCATCCTTGATGTTTCTTTTTTTTTTTTTGTCAGGGAAGTTTTCTGCCCAGCTTCAAACACACAAAGCGGTTCCCGTGCAAAACCCTCCTCAGGCTTCCACCACCAGCTTTTGCCCCGTTCTCAAAGCCGGGAGTTGGAAAAGGAAGTGAAACAGCAGAGGTGGCTTTGAAATAAGTGGCTCCAAGTTGCATTTTACAATGTTGAATTATCATAAAGAAACGAGCGCCCCGGAACAGACCCTTTGGGCCCCTTCACACGCATTATTGGGGCAGTGAAGCGTCGCCCAAGCTTCTTTCGATCTCACCAGTGTAATTTTGGCTTATTTGATGGTGGAGAGCAAGACTGCCACCCCCTAAAGCCAAGCTATTTGCAGAAGCCACATCTGTCAAATGCCACGGCCGCGTAGAAGAGCAGCAGCAGCAAAGCTGGGAATAAAACCCAGCAGCCCCGGACCCTTGGGCTCCGTCTTATCCACAGGTTCAGCTTTCTAAATGTTTATGTTGAATAAACTCTTTCTGGAATCATTCAACATAATCATCGGTGGGTAATTGCCTGTAACATTAGACAGCTAATAATAATCACAGACATAAAATAAATTTTTAAATAATGCCAGGTCATGTCACCACCTGAGGAGAAAGCTCAGCTGTCGGGGAACGTGGGGACAACAGAGGCTCAATAGAAGCTCTGCTACCAGCTCCTTTGTGCAAGACCATCTGCATCTGAGTTTCCCAAACACCTCGAAGAAGGGTCTATCCACTCATCTGGTTCACTTGTCTCTTTGGTGTGAGGTTTCTAATACCAAGGGCACCTCCTGAGAGCTGTCAGCTGATAAGCTTCGCTTGGCTCTCTGCAAATCAGACTTAGCCTAAGTAAGGCTTAACACCACAGGATTTAAAACGACTGAGAAAACCAGCACTGGAGCCTGTTCTCACCAGGCTGCCTGCACCGAGCGCCGTTTGTGAAGGCAGAAGGGGAAGAGCAATGAGTGACAGGCACGGAGGGGAGAAATGAGCCTCTAATTAGATGCAAGACAAGTCTACACCACACAATGAGCCCCAAGCTAGCTCCAAGCAGGCTGGTACATCCACACAGCCCACACATGGAGGAACAAGTTCCTCCAACTGGAGGTCAAGCACCCCTCTCCTGAAAGATATGCAAAAAATGAGGGGTCACGAGTGAACGCAGTCACCAGGGCCCTGAAAGCACCAGAGGACAAGGGGGTGGCTGAGTGTTTAGGCACCGCGGTTAAGGCTACAGTGGGCACAGGACCACAGCAAGGCAGAGAGCAGCTCCCAGAGCCAGGGGACTCAAGGTTTCTGCAGAAAGTCCTGGTGCGTGGTGTGGTCTTGCCAGCCAGAGCAAAGTGAGTAAAGAAGCAGCTGAGCCCTGTTCAGTGTAGCTAAAGGAAACCAAACCCAAGAACCAGTGTCGCCTACTGGAAGAGCAGAACCACTGATGTCCTAGTTTCTCCTCTTGGCAACCCAGGGGCCTTTGTGAGGCTGTGGCTGGTGTTTGTCTCTGCACAGCGCAAGGGAGTTGGAGGAGGCAACGCCCAAGGAGATGTTGTGGTGCCCTCGCTGACAGGAGAAGGCTGATGAGATGTGGTCTCTCCTGCAGACGCTGGGTTTGTAGGTGGTCCAGAGCAGACTTCCCCCCGGGATGAAAAGCCTGCTTGTTCTCCAGGTAAAGAAATAGAACTAAACGAAAGAGCACAAGGTGGAGAAAGAGCTCCTTGTGATTATCTGAGCCGGACAAAGACACCCTACAAAGTGCAGGGGGGGCCTAGTCGCTGGGATGCTCCCAGAATTGGATACTAGCAAGGAAAGAGGAGTCATCCATCCAGCTCCTGTTGACAAGGACACAGCACCAAGCCAAGGGGACTAAACAGAGAGTCTGGCTGAAAACTAAGAGGCTCTTGCCATAACGAATCACTGAGTCCTAGGGACACAGGCATTCAGGGCTCTCTGGGGAATCCTTTGATGTGAGTCAGTGACCCCTGGAGATTTCTCCACGTCCAGTTCTGCTTCATTCAGCACAATCTCTAGGAAAGAACAGGACAAGCCTCCAACTTGTAAGCCTCGTGCTCCATGCAGCAGTGAGAGAGACGGCAGCTGCTGCTCCCAGAAAGATCAGCCAAAGCGTTGTCCACAATTCAACCACCACCAGGCAAGGGATACCAGGAGGCAGCAGGTTAGTCTTGCTGCACAAGGAATCACTCAGTGTGAACAAAACTCCTGGACAAGGTGCTCAGGAACGTGGTTTAGAATTTGATAGGGATAGTTGGACTCGATGACCTGATGAGTCTTTTCCAACCTGGTGATTCTATGATTCTATGATTCCTGCCTGCAGAACCACAAGTGATGCGGAGAATTCCCTTTTAGAAAACTCAGCTGCCCTTGCTCCATCTTGACTCATCAGTAGAATGACGCTTTGGGCAACCAGATCCAGCAGAAGATGTCCCTGTGCACGGCAGGAGGTTGGAACTGGGTGGGCTTTAACGTCCCTTCCAACTCAAACAGTTCCGTGACACTATGATCCTCTAGCCAAACCCAGGACTAAGCGCTCAGTGGAGCTTTCAGGGCACGAGGATAAAAACAGAAACCCAAGCGGCAGCAGCACGGTTCATCGGGCAGCTCTCAAACTGGTGTGTCAGCACCCAGCAAGCTGGAAGGTGCTGCTGGGGCGAACGCAGGCTTCGCTGCCCCGGTAGCATTGGCAGAGCCTCTGGCTGACATAATGCTTCCAGCCAAGGGCAGAGCCTTCATCCGCGGCTGTGCCCAAGAGATCGTGGTGCCCGCGTGACGTCAAGCTGTGTCAGCAGAAGCGTGTTGCGGCGTGAGACGACATTGCCGTGTCCTCCATGACATCACCTCGGGACGAGGGGTTGCGGCTGAGTCCATGGAGCAGGTCGTGCCATGAGTTACTCCATACCCACCACGAGCCAGGGTCGCCCCGTGGAAATGAAGGTAGGAGCAACCCTGCTCAAAATGCCCATCCGAACAGCTGCAGGCTGGCATTTCCCTGGGCAGTTAAATGCCTTCAGACTGAAAACCTGGAAATAGGCTTCACTGCTTCACTCCCAGTTAACCCTTCCCACCTACACTCAGTAGCTTTTGTCCTTTAAAATCCACAGGGGCTCGTGGCGCTGGTGGCATAGGCAGCACTGGAAAGCCAAGATGAAAGAAAGGAAATTCCTCCAACCACCTGCCCCAAGAGCTTTTTAATGACCTGAATTTGGCCTGTTGTGCTGCTGGTGGGATTGACTTTTCCATTGTGATACACACCCTTGCAGATGGACAGGCTGATAACGTTTGCTGACAACAGTAAGGATGGAGGAAGCCTGATTAAAGCTGCATTTGAAGAGAAAGGGGGATCTCTGCTCTAGAGGATTTTTCCATCCTCGGCAAAGCAGTTTAGCATGTGGGAAACTTCCCCAGGACATCACTCGGAAGGCAAACGCTTGTCCAAAAGGACAGAGAGGTAGGAGAACCACTAAAACATCTGAAGCACAACTCCACCACCCCAAGGAAATAGTTTTTGCATGCACCGGGGCCCCAGTCCCCTGGCAGAGTACGCTTGGACAAGTCCAATAGCTCTCATAACACTGAGTTTCACGAAAGGTAAATTCCCCTTTGTCTCCAGAGAACTTTGACTCGTAGACATTGACCCTTGGCGAGGGAGGTCAGGGAAGGTCAGCAAGGTGAGCACAGAGCTCTGAACGTTTGATTGCAAACTGGAGCAAGGGACGTCGTGTGCTGGCTTTGGTGAGCAGGGTACAGGTAACCCTCGCTTTGAGCAGGGTTTGCCTCGAGGGATAGAGCAAACCCTGCAAAGGGTGTTTCGGAACACTGCACCAGGCACTGTAGCATCTCCCCAACAGAAACAAGCCCCAGACCTGTGGTGATAAATTCCTTAACAT